>BQNB010092683.1:0-11165 GCA_026074375.1 Tanacetum coccineum
TTTCTCCCATCTTAAATTCTTGAGGTAGGGCAGAAGTAGAGGAGAATGATTGATTATGGCCTTGTTTCTTAGGTGACAATAATTCCTCCAAAAGAAACAATTCTTGAGGATTAAACATTGGAGATAGCATTGTAGATGGAGGCACAATAGTTGGTGGTGGAATAGGTGATTCTTTAAACATAATATCAGGCCTTGAAGAAGTTAGA
Source organism: Tanacetum coccineum (assembly GCA_026074375.1). Taxonomy (NCBI): domain Eukaryota; kingdom Viridiplantae; phylum Streptophyta; class Magnoliopsida; order Asterales; family Asteraceae; genus Tanacetum; species Tanacetum coccineum. Next base: position 207 of record BQNB010092683.1, read on the forward strand.
TACATCAATGATCCAATCATGGATCTATATAAGTGTTCATCTACATCTTCACCATCTGCATCTTTGAGCAAAGGCTTACAGGTTTCCATGGGTGTGTTTGCTGTTTTGACATCATTAAAGCCAAATTTCTTCAAAATCTCAGTTACATACTTGTCTTGGCTTATAAAAATCCCATATTCCTTCTGCTTTACTTGTAGTCCTAGGAAGAATGTGAGTTCACCCATAGAGCTCATTTGAAACTTCTTATGCATCATCTTCTCAAATTTAGTGCATAATGACTTCTTTGTAGAACCAAAAATGATATCATCTACATATACTTGAACTAACAAAATATCACCTTGTCCCTTCTGATAGATAAAGTCTTATCTATCTTTCCTCTCTGAAACCTATTGTCCAACAAGTAAGTGGACAAGGTTTCATACCAAGCTCTGGGAGCTTGATGCAAACCATAAAGTGCCTTTTCTACTTTGTATACTTTGTCAGGGAAGTCTGGATCTTCAAATCCTAGTGGTTGACAAACATAGACTTCCTCTTCAATCTTACCATAAAGAAAAAATCAAGTCCTCTTGACAATCATCTAGTTACACCAACAAATATTCAAATAAAGGCATAGGCTAAGAATAACCAAATTGCTTCAATTCTGGCAATAGGGGCAAAGAACTCATCATAGTCAATCCCTTCTTCTTGTGTGTACCCATAAGAAACCAACCTTACTTTGTTCTTTATCACAATATCTCTTTCATCCTTCTTGTTCATGTACACCCATTTAGTACCAATGGCCCTTTTGTCATTAGGTAAATCCATACAAGTTCAAACTATTGTAAAAACTTGGACTGCAGAGTCCTCTTGCATAGCTTTATCTAGATTGGATCTTATAATGCTTGGATTTACCTTCTTGGGCTCTTCTTGTGATAAGAAACATGCAAATAGGCAATTTTGAAAGTCTTTATGATTGGTCCTTTGCTGTACTGAACTAAACATAGCATGTTCAGTCATATTCTTTGTCATTCTTCTTGTTTGAGGTGCTGAATTCAAATCTCCAATAATTTGTTCAATTGGATGTACCGTTGAAAAGATATTTAAAAGATATTTATGAGATATTTTAGAAAAAGATATGTAAGCCTTTTAGGGTTATCCTTAAGAAAGAAAAGGAATCCTAGGCATAGTTAATACACAGTTCGACACAAGATCATAGAGATTACATAGTTATCATAGTTAGCAATCTGTAATCCTTAAGAACACTTTAACAAAGTTGTTATTCAGTTGTTCATTGTTCTTCTTAGTACCTGTGTTAAGATTCTGAATTAACATATTGTATTCATAGTCATTGTTTCTACATAGTCATTTGTATTTATACATCTTGGCTATCATCCTTTATAGGCTGCAAAGATCCATTCAGTTAAACTGGACCTACAATCCTTCTTTTCCTCTTCCCCTGATGGTTTGAATCCAGCATCAGGAGAATCCTTTGAACTAGAAGAGAATGGTGGATCTTGAGTCAAAAATGGTGCTAGTATGTAATCTTTGCCACGTACTGTCTCCACTCTAACTTTACCTGCATTTTCACATGCTTTTGTACCTGCAAAACCATTAGATTGATTCCCTGCAACAACTGGCTCATAATTCATAGATTTTGTTAGAGCATCTATATCAAAAAGCTAATTAGGTCCATTTCCTGCAATATTAGGTGTTTCTTCACTAAACTTGACATGCAGGTTCTCTTCTACTATCCTAGTTCTACTGTTGAATACCCTAAATGCTTTGCTATTGGTAGAGTATCCTATAAAGAAACCTTTATCGGCCTTTCTATCAAACTTGCCTAGGTGATCTATGGTATTAAGGATTGTAACAGGACACCCAAATGGTCTCATGAAGCTTAAGGCAGGTTTTCTACCTAGAAAAAGTTCATAAGGGGTCTTGTTGTGAGGCTTGATAACTAACATCCTATTTTGGACATAACAAGCAGTATTAACTGCTTTAGCCTAGAAAGTTGTTGGCAATTTTGAATCAGCTAGCATAGTCCTAGCAGCCTCTATTAGTGTCCTATTTTTCCTTTCTGCTACTCTATTTTGTTATAGGAGTTGTAGCAACCACTAAATTTCCTCTTTAAATACCATTATTTTACCGAAAATGATTCATGCCCATTTATTGATTCCAGTCCTATTGTCACATCTAAGTCACCTTTGTTCCTAAGGTTCTATTAGGATTTTCTATGCCTGTTATGAATGTTTTAAGAAGATATTTGACATGTTTCATCCATAGTGGCTAAAAAAGAAAAACACCAACTAACTAGTAAAATATCTATGACAACCAGATTGTACATCTTTTTCATTAAAACTCTTTACAAAGAGTTGGCGCTTCAGAGAATCAAATCCTCGTGGTACAACCAATTTGTGATATGTTGGGCTAATTATAACTTGACTGCGCGTTTGGTCGTATAAGAAGCTTGTGATGTGTCTTTCCCTTGCTGATAAGTCAACATAGGTTTGTTAATAGTGTCAATAAAAGTTTTGAAGGTAAACCTCTTACAAGGGTTTCCCCTGACCAGTTTATTCTAAATTATTTGAAATTACTGTCCCAAGCTCATGTCAGTACAAGATGATAAGAATTCATCGTCGGTGTGGCTTTTACAAAGAGACAAGTGAGACTCCTTAAGGAAAAAACATTCTTTAAGTCAACACTGTAAGCAAGTTATCCTTTACTAGGTAAGAAAATTATTGTCTAGAAAACATGACTTCATTCAGTTAATTAAAGTTTTGGAGATAGAAACAACACAGATTCTCTGTTCAGAATTGTAAAAAGTACATATTCTTCTTGTCATACATTTTTGAGGACAGCTGGAAGAGGTTTATACTTGAGTAGCTTTACAAATTACACAGTGTTTAAAATCCAATTTACCAGTTCTTATTTTACCTTTCCCAGTAATTTTTCCTCTTGTTTGGAATACCTCCTCATAACGCCACACAAATCCTCTATCAATTTCGTCCATAATCGTGTAAGAATTAGATCTGTTTCCTGTCAAGTGACCTGGAACGCATTCTTATGTCAATCACTCCTTTATCTTTCAAATCTTGTTGTGGATTGCCCTGCACATAATGGTAGGAAAATTAGTTTCTTTTAGGGACCCAAGCTATTACTGACTTGGATCTGCCTTGTGCATCAATATAGTCAAATCTTTTAAAGGACATTGATGCACCATTGTTTTTGGAGACATGGTCTAAAACTTTGTGCTTTGGTCTCCAAACCCAATATGCTAAGGCCTTAACAGCATTTCCCTTGTTTCCCTTAACAGCACTAAGAACTACTTTTGATCTAGCAGTATTAACTCTTGTTCCCTTAACAGTATTAACCTTTTTAGTGAAATTACTGTTATTAGCTGCTGTTATTTTGTTAAAAGACCTTCTAGCAGTTGAATATGCATTATTAATAACATTTTTCATGGGCCCTACATTATTCACTTTTGTTCTTGGCTAAACAGTATTAATTGGTCTAGTAGTTTAAGTGAGATTGGGTCAGACCTAGTTAAGACTGTTCTTGGAATCTTGTTCCTTTTTGGACTGAGGTGAGTTAATTTAGAGAAATTATGTTTGTTCACCCTTTGAACATTGGTCCAAACTGATTTTGCAAATCTTCCATTATTATACCAGTTATTTGGCATCATGTTCTTTAAATGATCCAAAACTACCACACAATGACAAGATTTTATTGAACATCTCATCTCAATCTTCTCCTTGAATTTATTTGAAACATTATTTGGTTCTAGTTTCTCTTGTGTGTTTTCCCTTAAGGAACTAGGTGTGTTTTGTATTGTTTTATCAACTGATGTTATCCTAGGTAGATTTTACTTGCTCAGTAGACTTAACTAAGTTTATCTTAGCAAAACTAGGTTTATTAAACATCTCAACTGTTTTTAACCCGTAGGCATATTTTTCTTCATACACTATCAGATGACGCCCAATCTCTTAATTAATTGGGGCTCCATTTTCTCTCCTAGTTGTCTTAGATTCATAGTTCTTAACAGTAGGCTCACTCACTACAGACTCACTAACAGACTATTCCACATCATACAAAATCATTCTAAGACTAGGATAAACTAAATCAGGTTTTTTGTGGTATAAATGCCCAGTACTAATGAGGTGGGGATTAGTATTATATCCTAATCTTGCAGTTTTACACTTTTCCATTATCATGATGTCTAGAAGTTTATTGGGCTTTTTGATGATTTTCATATGTTTTTTAATGTAAGTTTGAAACATCATATTTTTTCTTTTGTAGCCAACTGTAACTTCCTTTTTTGTTCTGTAATATCTAAATCTCTTAATTAGATTTTTCACCGTTTTAAGAGTTTTTTATCTTCCTCATAACAGACTCTTTTTCTTAAGGAGCTAATAGGTCTAGCTTCTACAGATTCCTAAACTTTAGTTTTATAAAGATAACACTTATCCTAGTTTGTCTTAAGTCTTTACTAATTGTTCATTTTGTTTTTCTAGATCTTCTACACATTCTAAAAAAAGGTTGAACAACATTTTGAGATTCATTAGTTACCTCGAGAGTTGTAGAAGAACTTGTCTAACTTGTTGAAGAATAAAGCCCATAAGAGCAAAATGGTTGGGCCTTCTTCTGCTTGGTCACTCCATCATAGCCAAAGCCATCACACTGAGAGACAGACTAAAGCATTTGAAGTAGTTTCCACAACTGGCACAATCCTTCTGGTAGGCTCCATGTTCCTGCTGTCTTGATTCCTGGGTGCCATGCACTCCCTTGTAAAGTGTCCTCTCTTGTGGCAGTTGAAACACTCCACATTGGACTTGTCAAACCTAGTTCTTTCTTTGTTGGTCATGTCCAGCTTCCTTCATAGTATTCTTCAGGAATTTTCTTGCCCTCATAGTCAGAATAGAAATGTTCCACCTTAAGTCCATCTCTTCTAGATCATTAGGATGGATTTATTGTAGATCTTCATTATCAAGCTATACAATACTTGGTTGGCTAGCAAAGAAGGAATAAATCATAGCATCACTCAAATTTTCAACAGTTGTTGATCTATCAACAGCACCCTGAGTGCTACAGTATTAACACCCTGAGCAGTATTAACTGCTCTAGTTGCAATGTTAGTACTGCTAGAGGACATAATGGCTACATTGTGTGAGTTTGTGGTTGAGCTAGATATCCCCTTGACCTCTGTTAATAAGCCGTTCAGGTTGTTGAACCAGGTCATCCAAAGCAATGTCTCAATCTCTGGTTTGTTGTTCCTCGCGTACAATAGTCTGCATAGTCATTCTTGTGACAAACTTCTTTGCAAGAACTTTTGATGGTGTCTTCTTGAGGATAACTTCACCATGCCATCTCCAATTGATAATTAGATTTGAAGCCTTTCATAGGTATTCCATCACTTCTGTTCTGGATGCAGTAGAAAGATTCATATTGCTACTTCAGAAAGATTTTTTCTGAGTTTTCTTTGTAGCAGTATTACCTAGATACAAATCTGTTGTCTCCTAGCCTGCATCAGTGGTCTTAGCATCTTGTTATATGAGTTGAACTTTTTCTAATTGATACTCATTAGTAAGGCCATCAACAAGTTGCTTCGTGCCTTAACTCTGCCTACTTTGTGCCTTCTCTTTTTTGGAATATCAATACTCATACGTACTGAAAGCTATATGGTATATATTATCAAGGTATCCCGTTAGATGAATAAGAATCACTTTAGATAGAAAAAGTAATAAATTATATCTTCACGGATCGTATCCCAACGAGAATTAAATTAAGATTTACGTTAATTATTGTCGTTTGTGCTTGATTTTCTTTTAGATTTTCATTTTGAATCTGTACTAGTTTTATAAAATAAGCTATAATAATGACAGAGATAACTAAAAGAGGCATATGCTTGCCAAGTTGATGGCGAAAAGATCATTAAGTGTGAAAGAAATAGATAATAAAGAATTAGTTTACCGTTTAAAATACCGTTTTCTCACAAACGTTGGTTTATATTGAAAACCAATATATTACTTTTTACTTTAAAATGATTGACGGAATCAATACCCGTGAAAAGAAATATTATTTTCTTCGAAGTTGGTATATTGTTTGAAAACGATATCTTATATAAGAATATTTGATTAAAGAATTTGATGTTTGATTATTTCTCCGCTTTTTCTGCTCTTTGAAATATATCAAATAGATAATTGTCGTAATAATCCGGAAATTATTAATCCAACATTTACTAATTTAATCATCACGTAACTTTATATTTCGCGATCACTTAAAAGTATAGCTTAAACTCTACTCGCTTAAACATGGAAAACTAATCTAACAATAATAGATAGCGTAATAAGATGAAATCATATTAGCTAAATAAAGCTAAAAATACTAATAATTGGAAAAGGAAAAAAAAGTTAAAACCCGAATGATGAACCGTCTACGAAACTAGAAAAACCCTTGATTATATAAACTAGACTTAATGCTAAGTGTATTTCTTAATTAGACTTTATTCACTTAATATATTATAAAGTGTTTAAACTTTATTCTCTAATAGCTATTAAATTCTAGTTAAGATGTACTCATTTAGACAATAAGCTAGCTTATGGTAACTGTAAGTAACGCTGCCTCGCCTCATGTGTGGAACCATTTTGCATTCAAAACAAGACATAAGGGTTAAGACGAAGAACTAAGTAAGCAACTCTAAATCTAAATAGAGCTAATGATTTGTCGCGAACAACCAAACTAAATCTAATCCGAACACCATATAAGCAAATTGAAAATAAGCAATCCTAAATAACCAACTAGCTAGTCCTAGCTAAATAATCAACAAGACAAAAACCAAATAAGCTGCTAATCCCCAAATGACCACATAGAACCAAGAAAACACTTGTTAAACCGAAACCCGAATACCTAACGAAAATAAGCTACAAAATATTCTAGAAGAAAAAACCTACAAAACTGAATTAAGGATTACTAATAGCACATAAAACACATACACTATGATATTAAGCTTTGATATCAAAACAAAGAACAAAACAAATATCAAAATAATCAAACAAATCAACACTCAACAATCCAAACAGATTATGCCAAATCGAATCGCTGCTGCTAAACTACTCGAACAACAACCAAATATCCAAACGAAAAAAAACATATTATAAAAAATGATAAGATTATAACTAAAACCAAACCTGGATAATCTTCCAACATATTGAAACATAAACCCCAAACCATTCGGAAATCATACATCAAACAAATCAACCGATCAATTCATTACATGAAAAACCCAAGTTGCTACATATATTTAAAATGAAAAAAATACATAAGATAAAAGTAATCTATTTATCATTAAAAAACCTACCTGCTGACTCCTAGTCTTGATGTACTACTACTCAATAGTCTATGAATGAAAAAAAATGAAAAGAAAGCTCATAACGAGGGGAAAAAGTTTTTATATAAGATCAAATGATGCGTGATACTCCCCCCTGAATGGTGTATTATATTAAGCAAGAAATCACCCAAATGGATTGGGCTTTTCCTTTCCTGAATTAGGCTTTTAGTGTTTGCATTTTAATTATTGGGCCAAGCCCTTTTCTTCATTAGTGTTGGGCGATATGTGCTACGGCGTGCTGCTGCGCGCCCGAGCTCTTTGCACTCGCATACTTAGGTTGGCATTGTTATAATTCTTGAGCTTTTGATAAGTAGTGGGTCATAGCCGAGAATCCCAGACCAGCCCCTATGTTGAGTTCTTCAACTATTCTGTATGAGTCGGACCGCTCGGCCCACCCCTATAAAAGACGAAGGCACCGTTAAACTTAATTTTCGTGCTCTTTCCAATGGCATGCTCAGGGAATTTTTCCGACTTCGTCTTGTCTTACGCAAATAATAGAAGAAAAATTGATAACGCAAGCCCGAGAATCATCGTTTTCGCGCTGTTATGAATCCTTTGTACCTACACAAGGACATTAAATCACACAATAACCAAACATATTTGCATATTATTATTTATCATTATTCCAATGTTTTTAGTTCCGTTTAATAGTGAGTTTTCGGGGTGTATAAATGATGTGTGTCGTGAGCACACATACAAATTCTACCGCACAACTAAGCCTATTTGCGGGTCCCCACACGCAATATTTGTGATTAAAACACGCTGCCTACAAAATAAATATTTAGACCCCCTTTAACTTATGACCACGCACATTCAAACAGAAGAATAGAGAAGGTCATTAAAGAGTTCAAAAATTATTACTTTCTAACACTGGTTTTGTGAAACACTTATTCATTAAAGAATAAAAACTAAGATAAAAAATTTATGAAATTTATTTAAAAAGGCTTTAAGAACGGGAGCTCGTCATCCTCGACTTTTCACAATCCCCAAATCAAGCTTAAACGAAATCACAGTCAAATATAAGATTAGATGCTAACACTACTCATAAATGCTAATTGTGTAAACGCATCTACTTTTCGCTCCCTTATTCTTAAATCCTCTAAGTATTTTAATTAATATTTTTATTGTTGTTAAATAAAAAGTTTATGATCCGCTTATTAATATAAAGTAAAACGCGTCTAGTGTCACCTGTCAATTAGTTGAAATCCTTTCCTAAAGAAAAGATGTGGTGCAGAATAAGGTCCACATTAAGATTCTAATTTCGCATGATTTAGGGGTTATCCTTTTTATTTCATCCGAAACAACTCAACTACTAGTCCAGAGACGGAGGCTTTAATTAGATAACCTCGGTTGCTAAATTGTCACTAATCCTTGTCTTTGCATCTATCATCTTGATGTCGTGTGTTATGCATCCATACTAGGGTTCATCATCAATCAAACGATCGACTCACCAAAGCTAGTAGAAACATTCATGATCACCATTCCTGTTTTTATTAAATTAGGATTTGTGAATACCCTAATTGCAACGAATTAAACCAAACACCAAAAACAGAGAACATGACCACTCTTTCTTCATAGATTCGACATCAATACACCTTGTAGATCCTAGATCAAGAGCCACGAGGCTCTGATACCACTTGTTGGATCGTTTATAGCTCGAGAATGATTAGTTCTCATCTAGGATCATGAATAACAATGATTAATAAATTTGCACAGCGAAATAATAACATAGAATCAAAGTTACTTCAAGGTTTTTATTTTATTCATCACAACCCCAAATACTATTTGATCAGAATAGATCGGTTACTCTAACTAGTAACAGAGATTTACAATCCTTGAGGCTAAACTATAGACGTCTACAACTATCTACTAACTAACTAAACGTGTATACACACACGTTTTCTTTTAGTCGACTCTCATTGAGAACACACACTTTTCTGGATAACTAAAACAATATGTTTGGACCTCCTTTTATAGCATAAGAAGTCAAGGCTTACATGGAAACTAATAAAAGATATTAATTAGAGAATCAATTAATTAATCATCTTTATCTTTTACCAAATCTGATATAATCCTCCAATTCTTATCTTTTGTAGAATTATTCAATTACAGCTTTGGCCCTTTTTGTTTCCATCTTGTTTCATTCTTGTTTTGTCTTATCAACTCAAATATAATTCCCAACAGTTTGTGGCCATGCATAGATTTGGGTTACTCTCGTACATGTGGGTTTGAGTTTCAATCGTATCACTGAATCTTAAGTGAGTAGTCGAAGAGTAGCGGAATTGAGGCTTAGGATCGCGTTAGACGTTGCTAGCGGTTTGTTCATGTTCACATATAAGTTGAGCTTGGGTCGTGTTGGATGTGGGTTGTACGATCAGGTTGCATCGAGTAGTGGTGTCTGCAATCGAGTTGGCATCCAAACTCGTGTCGGTTCCTATCTATTCCCGTTTTGACGTAGGTAAGTCTTAAGCGATGATATTGCTCATACGTTATTTAGAATCATAACAAATTCGCCTTTCCATTGAAAAAAAATCGTGTGCCAATTAATACTAACAAAGAACCGTATTCAGTTGAAGATGAAATCATGAAGATTACAATTTACTCTTATCAAATAATTGTTATCCATTTCAATTTATATATGGGATTTAATTGATTTTATAAATTAATAATCTAAGGTTTGAACAAAAGAATATGTGCATGGAGGATCAGATATGTTAGATGACGTAGGTCATATTTAGCATAATATATAATCATTTTTGTAAATTACATGCACACGTAAATTTCGAATCATTGTTATAGAAATACTTTGTATTTTTTATAACCGATGATATTAAGAGTAACTATTATTATAATGGGTGATCTAACTAGTTGGCTTTTTTCATGTCCGAGTATATCATGTACTTATAGTACTTTACTTTCTCTAGGTCGCGTTTAGGAAGTTATACGTTTGATGGATTTGCCTTGGTGTTCTTGTTGTATTTCTCATATGCCAAAGGAGGTGAGTTTTCGTGACCCTTTTTTCTTATGTTTTATTGTGGGAAAATGGTACTCAAATGTGGTTTTGAATATTTTTAGTGCTGTGTTTAATTAATTTCATATTTTGGACAAAAGTGTTAATGTATTGCTATATGTGTGTAATTGGGACATGGATTATCAATATATCTTTGGGTAGTGGCTCTTAGTATATCTTTGGGTAGTGGCTCCCAGCGTATCTGTCACACCCCGACAATGACAAAAACTCAGAAGCGCAACATAATGATCAATCATAACATAAGATACAATATAGAGAAAACTACAATGCATAAACTTTAAGTGTTACGAAGACCATCAACTTTGAAAAACCTCGAGTGATGTCCTAATTCACAATCAAATCCGTAAACTCTTATAATATCCAATAGCCCACACAGGGGTCCAAATCCAAACTTAAACCAAAATCTTCCAAATACTAATACCAAATAAAATAAATAAGCAAGACTTCATATGAGAAATCTACATGGGATACTTCTAAGTCTGCTATTGATTCGTTCAATATTATATATATATAATATAGGCAAACAATCAACCAAATACCCTTAGCTAGGGATTGGTTAAGAATT
>BQNB010092683.1:11635-26555 GCA_026074375.1 Tanacetum coccineum
ACATACTATAAGCATCGAGATTTAAGAATCAAGAAAGCTCAGAATTAAAAGACAAAGACTTCCGCAAACTTTGATGTTAAAGATAACTGCTTAGAAACCAAGCTTCAGGGGAGATTATTAGAAACCTTTCAAGATGATGCATAGTATGAGCATGTTGGTCAAAGACACAAGATCACAAGATGGTAAAGACGATAAAGACAAACAAGGAAACGATTTAAAGATCTCGGAATTAAAGACAAAGTCAAAAAGAAAAGGCTCAAGATCAAAGATAACAAAGCATGAAGGATCAACCCTACAACAAAGATAAAGACCAAGAACAAGACTCAAGAACTCAATATCAAAGCAATCTCAAGAAATCCAAGACCATGTTATGACTGTGAACATGGAATCTTGGAATTTATCAGAAACCAAGCTTCGGGGGAGATTGTTAGCCTCAAAATATCGAGTCAAACAAGAAAGCTCGTTTCAAGGTTCACGACCTCGCTTCGGGGGAGATTGTTAGCCTTAAAATATTGAGTCCAACAAGGAAGCTCGGTCACTCAATGAGGAAGCTTCGGTCTTTATTTAATATATATTGTAATAGGCTAGTTATGGGTATCGGGCTCGTTTATGTAATCTAACCGGTCACGTGTTATAGGCTAAAGCCCAAAGTAATTCCAAGTAATCTCGAGCCTGACCCATAGAAAGCCTATAGGCATGAAAGCCTCATGGTGCAAGTATAAATACCCCTCTCCAAGTGTGGAGAGGGTGTTGGTTCATTTGTATTTTCTTACAAGATTAATCAACCACTCTTTTCTTTTCTCTACTTTCTCTCTCTATCCTCTAACTAAAATTCTTTCATAATCTTCTCATCTTATTTTTCTTGTGTTCATCATGAAGTGAAGTGATTATTGGTTCCGACAAATTGTGATAGGATTAATTGTGTCTAGGTCTTAGGATGATGTCCTGCCTAATTCTTAAGAATGATATGCCGCTTCGGGATAAGTAAATCATTGCACTAAAACAAACAAACCAGCATTGAACCAGATTTAATATGGCTAATATAGTTTTCTATCATTTGGATTCTACCGCTTTTCTATCTTCTAATCTTCATCTTTTGTGTTTATTATGTATTAAATTGGTGTTTTTCATCACCAAACCTGTGCCAGTCTCTCTGGCTGAACCCCCCATATCAATAGACAACGTACATAGCATAGGTTTAACCAGTAAATAGACTAATTAAAATACCGATAGAATATAGGATTAAATTTCCACTCTTAGTGTTCGACACCCTACTTACCGCGAACTCCATCTTGACCGGGTACACTGCTCGTTAAAGTGTTGTTTTAGGTTTGTCGGATAAATATAAATGTAAAACTTGATAATCAAATAATTGACCCAACACGACAGCACATCACTCGTTTTTGAGTCTTCTATTTATAACCTCTGAAAAATACTAGATACGCCATATTAAGCTAGGCCAATACGGCGTATTGGGGTGTATCCCTTGGAGTGCGCGCAAAGTTTAAGATCAGTATAATATACATTCCTAAAATATAATATATTCGTATCTCTAAACAGTTATCTTCATGGATACGGTGTATGGCAGAAGGTGGATACGCCGTATTGGGAATTATGAATACGCGTTTTCTTGTGAAGACTTGGCGCTGATACGCCGTATCTCTTTTTCTGGATACGGCGTATTGGTCAAAAATGACTAATCTTTAAATGTCTTTGTTTTAGCTCCAAAATAGGTGCCTTTTAGCATGTCTTCACAAATCACTCTTCAATTACTGCAAATAACACTTTTAAGCAATTAAGTACACATTTTTGCAATAATTATACAAAAGTGGTCACTTTTAAGAAATTAAGTACAACAGGGTCTAGTTACGCCTAACAAGTGAGCTAGATACTAGGATAGCTCTCCATATCGTGTTTTATATTACTGGACCAATAGGATCACAAATCACGTTCTGTCTTTGTCTTTAAATTAAGAGCTTAGTTGGACCGGCAGGTGACCCGTAATGTTTCAACAAGTATGTTCTTGATTAATTGATAAAGATTTGAATAGTTGTCTACTAGTATATAATATACCGTCAAACAGTAAGTGGGTAAAGTCCCGATGGGCTAGGGTTTATCAAGATCATTATTGCTATAATACCTAGATAGATTATAATTAAACTAAAAGGATGCTTTATGTGGATGCGTTCATTGTAACAGGATTCAACGTGTCTAGGTCTTAGGATGATGTCCCGCCTAAGTCTTAAGAATGATATGCCGCTTCAAGATAATAAATCATTGCACTAAATAAACAAACCAACATTTAATCGGATTTAATATGGCTAATACAGTTTTCTATTATTTGGCTTGTAGCTCTTTTATCTTCTAATTGTTTTCTTGCATGTTTATTGTATTTAGAGTTGATTATTGTCACCATAAAACCTGTGTTAGTCTCTCAGGCTGAAAACCCCCCATATCCGTTAGAAGCGTATATATCATAGGTTTAACAAGTAATTAGGATTAACTTAATTAGAGTAATTAAAATACTGGTAGAATATAAGGTTAACGACCTCGCTCTTAGTGTTCCATACCCTACTTACCACGAAACTCCACCCGATCAGGTACACTGCCTGTTAAAGTGTTGTTTTAGGAGAAGTCGGCTAAATATAAATTTAAAACTTGGTAATCAATAAATTGACCCTACACGATAGCACATCAACGCCCTTGCTGATTTATGAGCAAAAATAAACCTCATGCCATACTCTCTTTTTTGACGATTAGGAATTTCTAAGCTTAAACTGACCAAAATGGGTATTCAACTAGCCGATCGATCTATCAAATACCCCATCGGGGTCTGCGAGAATCTATTGGTGAAAATAAGAAAATTCATCTTCCCAGTTGACTTTGTGGTTCTGGAAATGGACGAAGACGAGCTAGTCCCGATCATTTTGGGGCGGCCCTTCCTCGCCACGGCAAGAGCTATAATTGACGTTTTCGAGGGAAAATTAATTTTAAGGGTCGGAAGTGAAACCGTCACCTTCAACATTAGGAAGTCCATGAAATCCAAACACTCCTGTGACGATTACCTTTACTGCGCCGATCACACCGCTAAGATAGTCCAGGAAAAATGGGTCGACACAGTAAATCATGACGGAAAATGGACTGAAGAAGAAGAAGAGGAAGATTCTAACAAGGTGCTTGTTGTTTCCTTCTATTCGAGGACAGAGCCGGTGGAACCACCTGAATGGAAAGCCCCGAAGAATCGATTAACCGTTAAGTGTGGAACTGCCCAAACTTGAATTGAAGGAATTACCCGAACACCTTGAGTATGCTTTACTCCAGGAAAACAACCAACTCCTAATGGTCATCTCATCCGCATTGTCTACCATCGAAAAAGCCAATCTCCTCGAGGTTCTTCGGAATCATAAAGGGGCGATCGCTTGGAGTATTGCAGACATTAAAGGGATTGACTCATCCTTCTGTACTCACAAAATTCTCATGGAAGACGAGTTCAAACCAAGTGTCCAACCTCAAAGACGATTGAACCCCAACATCAAGGAGGTAGTAAAAAAGGACGTCATAAAGCTCCTTGACGCAGGATTAATCTACCCCATCTCTGATAGTCCTTGGGTGAGTCCTGTCCAGGTTGTCCCAAAGAAAGAAGGAATGACCGTAGTAAAGAATAAGAAGGATGACCTCATCCCGCAATGGACAGTCACTGGATGGCGCGTATGCATCGACTATCATAAATTGAACAACGCAACCCAAAAAGATCACTTTTCACTTCTGTTTATAGATCAGATGTTCAAACGTCTAGCTGGGCATGAATACTTCTGCTTTCTAGACGGGTTTTTAGGATATTTTCACATCTCTATCACACCTGAAGATTAGGAAAAAACAACATTCATGTGCCCCTATGGGACTTTCGCATACAAACAAATTCCCTTTGGATTATGCAATGCCCCAGCAACCTTTCAATGTTGCATGACAGCCATATTCCATGAGCTTATCGAGGACAGCATGAAAGTATTTATGGATGATTTCTCCGTCTTTGGTAATTCTTTCGACCATTGATGCTAAAAGGATGATTTTTCCTTCTTTGGTAGTTCTTTTGACCAACTTTATGTTAAACTAGGAAAAATGACATTTCATGGTGAAGGAAGGAATCGTCCTTGGACATAAGGTCTCAGGTTCTGGAATTGAGGTCGATAAAGCTAAAATCAAGGCAATCTCTAAACTGCCATATCCCACGAATGTGAAAGCCATTCGAAGCTTTCTTGGACACGCTGGTTTCTATAGAAGATTCATAAAAGATTTCTCACAAATCGCACGCCCAATGACCTAGCTCGTAGTTAAAGACGCCCCATTTAACTTCTCCAAAGAATCCATCCAAGCATTCGACAAGTTAAAACGTGAACTGACACAAGCACCAATCATGATCAAGCCAGATTTGTCATTGCCATTCAAAATCATGTGCGACGCAAGTGATTATGCTGTCGGGGCAGTGCTAGGGCAAAGGATCGACAAACATTTCAAGCCCATACACTACGCCAGCAAAACAATGAACGAAGCACAAGAAAACTACACAACTACCGAAAAGGAGCTTTTGGCTATCGTCTTTGCATTCGACAAATTCTGTCAATACTTGGTCTTATCCAAGACCATCATTTTCATGTATCACTCTGCCTTGCGGTATCTCTTCACAAAATAAGATGCAAAACCACAGTTAATTCGATGGATCCTACTGATCCAAGAATTCGAAATCGATATCCATGATAAGAAATGTGCTAAAAATCTAGCAGCTGACCATCTCTCCCGACTTGAAAATCCAGACCTTGGAAAGCTAACCAAGGCTGAAATAAGGGACTTATTTCCTAAAGAACGGTTAATGGTAATTTCTGACAAGAACAACGAACCGTGGTATGCTGACTATGCTAACTATTTAGCTAGCCGAGAACTACCCTTCCAATCCACCCGTCAAGAGAAGCAAAAATTCTTCAGCGATTTGAGGCATTACTTTTGGGATGATCCCTTCCTATTTAAAAGTGTGCTGACCGAATCATACGAAGATGCGTGGCCGGAGATGAGGCAGCACAAATTCCTCGACAATGTCACAGCAGACCATCTGGAGGACATCATGGCATTGCCACCACCCCAAGAAAAGCCTTTGAGGTTGGGTTTTACTGGCCATATATCTTCCGAGATGCACGTAAGTTGGTACAGGTTTGCGATGCATGTCAACGAGCAGGAAACACCTCATCAAGGGACGAAACACCTTAAGAATACATCCAAGTCTGTAAAATATTCAATGTTTAAGGAATCGACTTTATGTGACCTTTCCCCTTATCAAACAGAAACAAATACATCCTAGTAGCTATTGACTATGTATCAAAATGGGTAGAGGCTCAGGCCTTCCCCACCAATGATACTCAGAATGTGGTAAACTTTCTCAAGAGACTATTCGCACGATTTGGGATACCAAAGGCCCTTATTAGCGATAGGGGTACTCATTTCTGTAACTACCAAATAGATAAAGCAATAAAAAGGTATGGAGTGGTTCACCGATTCTCAACCGCGTATCACCCTTAAACGAACGGGCAGGTCGAAAACACGAACCGGGCAATAAAACGTATCCTTAAGAAAACCATTAGGAACAACATGAAAGATTAGTCCTACAAATTAGATGATGCATTATGGGCATTCTGAACAGAGTTTAAAACCCTTTTAGGAACAAACCCATTTAGAATAATCTACGACAAGGAATGCCATCTCCCTGTCGAATTAGAGCACAAGGCCTACTGGGCCATTAAGAACTGTAATCTAGACCTTACAAAGGCTGGGGAAAACCGTTTCTTACAAATAAATAAGCTGGACGAAATAAGGCTTGATGCTTATGAAACATCCATCTCCTATAAGGAAAGAGCAAAAAGATGGCACGATAAATGGATAAAAGCACTGAGTAATTATCAGAAGGGCGATAAGGTACTCCTCTTCAATTCACACTTAAGGCTGTTCCCTGGAAAACTAAAGTCAAGATGGTACGGACCATTCTCGGTGTGCAAGGACATGAAAATAGCGTAATTGTTATACGATGAAGATGGGAACGGATTCATCGTAAATAAACAATGGGTGAAACCATATAAAAAAAGCGTATTAGACACCAACAAAGATGACGATATAACTCTGGACATTGAAGGAGAAGTCACGTAAGGACGTGTGACTTCGAGTCTAGCTACAAGACTCGTAAATAAAGAAAAGCGCTTTTTGGGAGGCAACCCAATATTTACGTTTCCGCAATTAGGAATGTCTTGTGTGTTTTAATTCTATATTATTTGTTTTATTATGTTTGAATTATTTTGTAACCATGCTTTGTTTGTTGTAACTTTGTCTTATTTGCAATCAAAGGTATTTTGCAACAAAATAAGTGTAGGGGAAATATCCGGTTTTTAGAACCAAATTCAAGCATTTAAAATAAATTTTTTAGATTAATGCGTGTTAGTTTCGAGTCATATGATTGAATTATTAATTCTCAGATTGTTATGCAGCATTTTGTATAGGAAAATAACTTATAAGAATGAGTGTAGGAAATTGTTCATTAAAAACGAAAAATGAGTTTTCATATAGTGTGGAGACGGCATCACGATTTACACGTGACGCCGTCACCACAACACTTGTGATGGGGTTAGGATATTCCTGACAGCGTCAATCGCCCAGTTACAGGAAAACTCGAAAATTGTAAGTATTTTTGAAAATAAAACTTGTACAACACTTAAGAAAGTTGTAATTCTTTAATAAACCTGCAAAACCATGAGTTTAACAATTCTCTCTTCCTATCTTTACTGCTTTATAGAGTCAACCCTAATTTCACACTGTATATTATTATATCGCACATTTTATGCTTGGTGTAGTTGTCTTTGTCTTTGATTACAGGTTACATTTGATGAGAAAAAGCTTGGAAGTTCTTAGGAAATTTCATTGTATGATTCTAGGAGGATGATTTAATCAGTTATCACATGTTTCTTCTTCATTATTGAGCAACCAGGGGAGCACTAGTTTCTTTTACTTGTTTTCTTTTCCCTTTAATTCGTTCTTACAGGTACTTCTATAGAACATTGGAGACAATGTTCAACTTAAGTTTAGGGGGAAAATAAGCCTTAGAAACTATTCTTTCATTTTCCATTTGCTTTGTCCTTGAAATGATGGGTAATATATCGAAACATAGCAAAAAAGGTAATTTTGACTAAAATTTAAAATTTTTTATGACACATACCGAAGAAAACCGAGTATTAATAGCGTCTCATGGATAGGAATGTGTATGACTAGCACAAAAACCCTCAAAATTCCACCCCAAAAATGTGAGGTTCGTCTTTAGATCTATAGAAATTCAGGTATCTATTATCGATACCCAAGATAGTTTATACCTTTAGGTTTCTCGAGTTAAGGAGTGAGCAATCATGTGTATCTATTTTGTCGTTACAGATGTGTATATGTGGTTTTGTTGCCTTTTTTGGAGCATTGAGATCGGTTTAAACTATATGAGTGTACTGGTAGTATATTAAATTCTAGAACTTGTTTTTGTGATGCATCCCGAGACCGCATAGTGAGTATTAGGATTTGCTTGATAAGAGGCACTAGGATTAACCCATGTTTTAAACCTGTAATTGTTATGATGGTCACACCGATCATGTAACTATCCCACACCCTTGCCATGCACTAATTTTTAGTGCAGGATACCCCTAGTACAACCCTCTGAGCCTATCCTTTTTCATAGTTCTCATAATTTTTTAGTGGATTCTGGACTATTAATAAAGAGCATTGTTAACCCTTAAACCTATCGTTACACCCAAATCGCCTTACCCTACCTTGTATGTAATTACTTTTAGTACATTATTGTTTTAACCCAAATTAATTATTTGAGTACACGGTTGCTAAGTCCTTATCTTTGTAAATATAATTTTGGAACGATTGGGATTCATGGTAGTATTTATTTTACGGAAGACTGGGGAAGAAAAGTTGAGTCAATACCCCCATACTATAACAACCCACAATTTTCCACAATATATTATTTTAAGGTAATATTCCACTTATTGTATTTAATACAACCATTTTCACGGATATTTTTTTTATATATCAATGTATTTGATATTCCATTCAATTATGTAACGTAACTTACATTTTCAAATAAACGAGCTCACGCACCTACCAACACCAACTCCATTAATGTTTATGTCAAGTAAACAATGTAATATGTCAAGTAATACGTTTAAATATCCATTTTACCATGTACGTTATTTATTTAACATACCATCCAAAACGTTTAACATAAAAAGGATTTTACACGTTAAAGTTTATACCTAAACCCTAACCACATGTATTTTACAAGCAATACAAATGTACTAACCAATAAGGTGTACGTACAAGTTAACCATGCACAAGATTTAAACCATTTCCCTCCAAATTCTTATAAGCCATTTGTACCATCCTTTAAGCATAAGTTACAACTCTTCTAAGGACCACATTTGAATTATTTCTTCCCTCCACTCCACCTCATTATTGTACAAACCAAACAAAACGCTAACCGAAGCCCTAACTAGTTGAACTAGCTATTAAACAAGCTAAGATCAAGATTGATTTTCTCCACCTTGTCATCAGCCTTTCACCACTAAGTCAAGACCTCACTATCACCTTGTCACCAAATGGAGGATGAATAAAATGGAGGATGAATCTCAAGACTTACGTTAGAATATTCCAGGAGTTAGCAGTCTTATGTCCAACTATGGTACCAAATTCTGAGAAATTATGGAAGTCTTCATCGGGGGATTACCCCAAGTATTGAAGGAAATGTTACCGCTTCAAAACCTTAAACTTTGGAGGAAGCCATTACCATAGCCCAAAGGCTAATGGATCAGGTAACAAAGCACGGTTCTATGCAAGGAACCAATGATCACAAACAAAACTTTGATGATAGAAGAATCTTCACCAACAACAACAATTACCACAATAACCGTAACAACAACAACAACAACAATAACAATGATCACCACCAACAGCAGAATAGAAGGCAAGAAGCCATCAGGGCTTATGCTACCACCCCAACTTAAGACAGTAGGTATACTGGGAACATTCCCTTTTGTAAACGATGCACCCTGCATCACACAGGACCTTGCACTGTCAAGTGTCACACTTGTAACAAGGTGGGCCACCAGACCAGGAACTACAAAAATAAAGGGCTAGCCACTAAAAGCAACCTACAACTAGTGTTAGTAACTTGTCATGCCTGCGGGGAAAAAGGGCATTACAAAAATCAGTGCTCAAAAGCAAACAACAGTGCCCACGGAAGAGCATACTTGCTGAGAGACAAGAACACTCACCAAGACCCAAACGTAGTCACGGGTACGTTCCTTCTAAATCAACATCTAGCTAGAGTATTATTTGACAACAATGATCACCACCAACAGCAGAATAGAAGGCAAAAAGCCGTCAGGGCTTATGCTGCCACCCCAACATTAGATACCACATATAACATTGAAATGGCCGATGGAAACCTAGTAGGCACTAATACCGTTATCCAGGGTTGCACCCTGATTTTGTTAAACCAACCCTTAAAAATTTACCTCATGCCGATTAAACTCGATAGTTTCAACGTCGTCATTGGTATGGACTGGTTGTCCAAATATCATACGAAAATTATCTGTGACGAGAAAGTCGTCCACATCCTAATCGACGGTGAAACTTTGATCATTCGAGGTGATCAAAGTAAAACCCGACTAAGCCTCATATCCTATATTAAAACTGAAAGATATATATCCAGGGGATGTTAAGTTTTCATAGCCCAAGTAATGGAGAAGAAGTCAGACGAAAGACGACTGGAAGATATACCAGTAGTCAGAGAATTCGCGAAAGTTTTTCCTAAAGACCTACCCGGCCTTCCTCTGGTTTGCCAAGTAGAATTCCGAATCGATTTGATTCCAGGAGCGGCACCAGTGGCCCGTGCACCCTACAAATTAGTTCCTTTAGAAATGTAGGAACTATCTGACCAACTACAATAGTTAGCACATAAAGGTTTTATCCGACCAAGTACTTCGCCTTGGGAAGCTCCTGTCTTATTTGTTAAAAATAAAGACGGATCTTTCAGAATGTGTATCAATTACCGGGAGCTAAATAAACTCACCGTAAAGAATCGTTAACCATTACCCAGGATCGATGATTTATTCAACCAGCTTCAAGGTTCGAGTGTTTACTCGAAAATTAACTTGAGATCAGGCTATCACCAACTGAGAGTCAGGGACGAAGATATTCCCAAGACTGCTTTCAGAACGCGGTACAGACACTACGAATTCCAAGTGATGCCATTTGGTTTAACCAACGCACCTGCTGTGTTCATGGATCTCATAAACCGTGTATGTAAACCATACTTGGATAAATTTGTGATAGTGTTCATCGATGATATTCTCATCTACTCCCGCAACAAAGAAGAACACAAAGATCACCTGAGAACAATCCTGGAATTACTTAAAAAGGATAAATTATATGCCAAGTTCTCTAAATGTGATTTCTGGATCAGTATCGTGCAATTTCTCGGGCATGTGATTGACAGTCAAGGAATTCACGTTGACCCCGCCAAGATTGAAGCAGTCAAAGATTGGGCATCTCCTACCATACCCATAGAGATACGCTAATTCTTAGGACTCGCCGACTACTATCAGAGATTTATTAAAGGTTTTTCGAAGATTGCAAAGTCTTTGACTGAATTAACTCAGAAAAAACAAGAAGTATAGCTGGGGAAAAGACCAAGAGTCAGCCTTCCAACTACTAAAACAAAAGCTTTGTGAAGCTCCATTCTTAACATTACTAGAAGGAGATGATGATTTTGTCGTTTACTATGATGCATCACTCCAAGGTCTGGGAGCAGTGTTAATGCAAAGAGAAAAAATTATTGCATATGCATCCCGACAACTCAAGCCTCATAAAGAGAAGTATACCACACACGACCTCGAATTAGGAGCAGTAGTGTTCGCTCTTAAAATTTGGAGACAATATTTGTATGGCATAAAGTGTACCATGTTCACTGATCATAAAAGCCTTCAACATATCCTTGATCTGAAAGAGTTGAACATGAGGCAACGCCGTTGGTTAGAATTGCTTACAGATTACGATTATGAGATTCATTATCATCCTGGAAAGGCAAATGTTATACTAGATGCCTTAATCCGGAAGGAACGAATCAAACCACTCCGAGTTAGGGCATTAGTCATGACCCTTCACCCAAATTTACCATCACAAATCCTCAAAGCCCAAACCGAGGCGATCAAAGAAGAGAACATCAAAGCTGAGAACCTACGAGGAATGGATAAAGCATTTGAAGTACGTCCTGATGGAACCCGTTGTATCAAGAACCAAAGCTGGTTACCACACTTTGGTGGTTTGAGGGACTTGATCATGCATGAGTCCCATAAATCAAAGTATTCCATCCACCCAGGTTCTGACAAGATGTATCAGGATCTAAAGAAACTCTATTAGTGGCTTAACATGAAGGCGATCATCATTGAATATGTTGGCAAGTGTTTGACATGCTCTAGGGTTAAAGCAGAATGTCAAAAGCCATCCGGCTTACTGGTACAACCAAAGATTCCTACATGGAAATGGGAAAGAATAACGATGGACTTCGTTACAAAACTACCTAAAACATCAAGCGGACATGACACAATTTGGGTCATTGTAGACCGCCTTACCAAATCAGCGCATTTCATCCCCACCAGAGAGACAGATAGTATGGAAACCCTTACAAGGTTGTATATAAAGGAGATAGTTTCACGGCATGGAGTGCCGATATCCATCATCTCAGATCGTGACAGTCATTTCACATCCAGATTCTGGCAGTCAATGCAGAGTGCTTTGGGTACTCAATTAGACATGAGTATGGCATATCATCCCCAGACTGATGGACAAAGTGAAAGAACCATCCAAACACTCGAAGACATGCTTCGAGCCTGTGTTATAGATTTTGGAAAAGGATGGGAGAGACACTTACCACTGGTAGAATTTTCCTACAATAACAGTTACCATGCCAGTATTAAGGCAGCACCATTCGAGGCACTTTATGGTCGAAAGTGCCGATCACCTGTCTGTTGGGCCAAAGTTGGAGATGTCCAACTGACGGGACTAGAGATAATCCATGAAACCACCAAAAAGATAGTACAAATCCAACAATGCTTGCAAGCTGCAAGAGACCAGCAAAGGAGTTATGCCAATGTAAGGCGAAAGCCTTTGGAATTCCAAGTTGGAGATCGTGTTATGCTAAAAGTGTCACCTTAGAAAGGTGTCATCCGATTCAGAAAGCGAGGAAAGCCTAACCCCCGGTACATTGGACCATTTAAGATCCTTAATAGGGTCGGCCTAGCGGCATACAGACTTGAGCTTCCTGAAGAACTCAGTGATGTCTACAGTACCTTCAACGTTTCTAATTTAAAGAAATGCCTATCTGACGAATCCCTCGTCATTACAATGGAAGAGCTTTGGCTCGATGACAAACTTAACTTTGTGGAAGAACCAGTAGAGATCATGGACCGAGAAGTCAAACAATTGAAACGAAGTCGTATCCCTATAGTCAAAGTAAGATGGAACTCTAACAGAGGACCAGAATTTACGTGGGAACGCGAAAGATCAAATCCGTGCCAAGTATCAACATCTAATTCCAAACACCACTCCAACTTCCAACTAAATCTCAGGACGAGATTCCTTTAAGGATGGGAGACTATAACAACCCATAATTTTCCACAATATTATTTTAAGGTAATATTTCACTTATTGTATTTAATATAACCATTTTCACGGATATTTTTTTTATATCAATGAATTTGATATTCCATTCAATTATGTAACGTAACTTACATTTCCAAATAAACGAGCTCATGCACCAACCAACATCAACTCCATTAATGTTTATGTCAAGTAAACATTGTAATATGTCAAGTAATACGTTCTAATATCCATTTTACCATGTACGTTATTTATTTAACATACCATCTAAAACGTTTAACATAAAAAGGATTTTACACGTTAAAGTTTATACACTAACCACATGTATTTTACAAGCAATCCAAATGTACTAACCAATAAGGTATACGTACAAGTTAACCATGCACAAGATTTAAACCATTTCCCTCTAAATTCTTATAAGCCATTTGTACCATCCTTTAAGCATAAGTTACAACTCTTCCAAGCACCACATTTGAATTATTTCTTCCCCCCACTCCACCTCATGCTTGTACAAACCAAACAAAACCCTAACCGAAGCCCTAACTAGTTGAACTAGATATTAAACAAGCTAAGATTAAGATTGATTTTCTCCACTATGACTCACCACCTTGTCATCACCCTTTCACCACTAAGTCGACACCTCACTACCACCTTGTCACCACCTTG
The DNA here is from genome assembly GCA_026074375.1 of Tanacetum coccineum. Taxonomy (NCBI): domain Eukaryota; kingdom Viridiplantae; phylum Streptophyta; class Magnoliopsida; order Asterales; family Asteraceae; genus Tanacetum; species Tanacetum coccineum. The sequence continues at coordinate 25,040 of BQNB010092683.1, forward strand.
TCACCTCCTTGGTTATTCGAACCACTCCCACCACCTTACACCTCTTTAAGCTAGAACACTAGCTTCCATTAGTCACTACATCACCATACACCTTTCTAAGCTAGAAACCTAGCTTCCATTAGTCATTACACCTTGATAAGGATGCAAGACTTAGAAATCTTAACTTGTTTGCCCTATAAATAATTGAACCACACATACATTCTCACAACACATAATTTTATCAAACACTTTTACTTGTTCTTGACCTATTTTGAGCCAAAGAAGAGAAAGGAAGGAGTATAAGCCAAGGAAGGAACTAAGGTGTAAGATAAAAGGGTTCTTGATTCATCTCCAAGGACTACTCGATCCATACCAAGCCATTCGAACCATTATAAGTACTAGTAAGTCATATAACTCGTTCAATAAGCTCTTGATGTATTATAGATCATTTATAACCTTTGATTAAGCCACTTGTATAAGCTAAAACTCTTTTGAGACTTCTAAACCAAACCATGCCCTAATCAACCCTTTTTGGACCCTAAACCCATTCGAACTTCATTAATAAGCTACCTAAAGCTTATTTGAACCAATAAGCTCTAAATACATCTTTTATAATCACTTGTATAAGCCCTTAAACCATAAACTCATTCGTTTGATATTCCTAAATCAAACGTGCCCTTTAAAGCTTTAAAAATTGTTTTTGCATTCCTATAAGCTATAAGCTATAAGCTAATCTCAAAAGCTATTTAAATAAGCTATACTATCATTTCTATAAGCTTTGAAACTTGTATACTTTTTGGGCCAAAACTGTAAATATCCTAAACTTAAACTACAAGGACTTGTTTTGTCAAAACTCTAATTTTGGGGTTAAATTAATAAATTCATTTAATTATAAAATGAAAAGGATTAGTTTTGTAAAACTATTTATACCAAGGGGTATATATTGCCATTTTTGAAAACATAAGGATATAAAGCATAATATTTTTATATTACTAAACGAAAATGTATTTAAACGTTATAAAACTTAATTTTATTAAATCCCGACACACCTAGCGTTTCATTTATCGATCGAAACACTTATAAACAAGTTATGTTATATATTTAACAAAATTTGTCATCCACTAACTTTTGGAGAAACCTTAAAAGATAAAATCCTACCATTTATATTCTCCCACTTAAACTATAAATGTAGCACGTTAATTGGGAATTTCATGTGAGGGGTTTTATTTGGGTAGACGTTTTGACGAGTTGCTGGATTTACGATTTAAAGTGTCCTAGCTCCTTAAACGTTTACTACATGACCTTTGGATTATGATTGCCCAAACAGTGATGCGATATTTTTCACAAACTAATAAACCAAAACTATTCACGTAAAACTTTATAAAATAAAGTTTTGAAATATAAACAATCGAACAAAGACTTAACATATTAACCCAGGTTTTAGAAAAGAAAGTTAACACTAAACCAATTAATTATGATGAGTTAAATTGATTGTCCGAAGATTTTGGTAAACGTTTTGTAACACCCCCATTTTTGG
>BQNB010092684.1:0-26554 GCA_026074375.1 Tanacetum coccineum
TATCTTGTGCTATTGATCATGAAGTAACACGCCCCGGACCCTTATTCCGCTGCGACCCAAGTTGGGGGTGTTACAGTGACGAAGTGTTAAAGTTAAAGAATTTCAAGAAAGATGCAACATTAAAGCTTTTCAAGTCAACAAATCAAGAAAGGTATGAGCATGTCGGTCCAGAAGTCACAAGTTCACTAGATGGCAGAGTTTACAAGATGGCGAAATATGATTATGCTTGGTTGATGATCTCAAGGTGTTCAAAGATCACATTCAAGACAAGATAAGGAACAAGCTCAAGACCTAAAGTCTATGATCACTACATCAAATCACAAGTTAATGATTAAAGTTAAAGACTACGAGCTCAAGACTAAAATCGAAGCATAGTATGCTAAGTTTAAATTTTTGTAAATTGGAGTGACCTCCCTTAGGGGGAGATTGTTAGAAACAAGAAAAGTCTCGGTCACTTCCAATATTAACTAGTCAAAGCCCGTAGTTAGTCAATATTTAGTTTATAAGCTAATATGGCCCAAAGGCCCATGGAAAGCCTTATAAGGCCCATGGCCGGCCAAATATGGGTATAAATACACCTCTCTATGCCTTGGAGAGGTGGTTGGTTGGTTGTATGTTTCATTTCACATAATGCATTTCATGTTCTTTACTTTCTCTCACTAGAAATTACATCCTTCCTCCTACTTTCTCTCTCTAGTTCTTGGTTCATATATCAAAAATTACTTGTATTCTACAGACATGTTTCGTCTTTGACATTTTCATCATCTTCTTCACCGTTATTGCTCCAAGAACCTTCGACGAATGCTCTTTGGTTCTTGTCTTTCAGTGGTTTTGGACATTCTCCAATAAGATGATTTGGTTTGCCGCATCTAAAATTTCTTCTATCACCTTTACCGTTCTTGTCATCTCGGCTTCTTTGGAACGTTTGTTTGTCGTTCCAAGATTGTCTCACGAATCTACCTCTTCTCTTAAAGAACTTCTTGAAGTCTCTAACCGCCATGGCGTATTCTTCATCTTCACTTTCGGAAGTCAAACACTCCTCATCACTAGATTCTTTCTTAGCCTTTAAAGCAAGAGATTTTCTTTCTCCCTTAGCTTTGACTATTTCAGAATCTTTCTTGATGATCATCTCGTGAACTTTGAGATTCCTGATGAGTTCATTAAGTGACAGTGATGAAGTCTTTCGACTCTTCAATCGTCGTGACCTTTGCTCTCCATTTAGGATGTAGAGCCCTAAGAAACTTCCTAACATAATTCTTGCTAGAATAACCTTCATCAAGAGCTTTTAGACTAGTAATGATAGTATTAAATCTAGCAAAAGCACTATCTATAGATTCGTCTTCAGAAATGACGAATTGTTCATATTGTTGTACCAAAAGGTCGATCTTGTTATCTTTGACTTGGTTATTACCTTGATGGGTGATTAACAAAGTTTTCCAAATTTCTTTTGCCGTATTACACATGAAAATTCTTTCATATTCTTTTCTTGGAGTATGGTAGAGGGTGTTTGCTTCTTATTCTTTATAGTGCACGTAAACCATCTTCCTTTCTCTATTTATTCTCTCTCTAGTTCTTTCTCTCTCTAAAATATTTTTCTTATTTTGTGTTATGGTGATGAAATGATATCTCTAACATGTGGTATCAAAAGCCTAGGCTGGGTTTAATATTTTTGTTGTGGTGACTTATTTAAGCTTATTGGTTCGGCTTAAAGGGCTTATTTTATTCCATTTTTTCTTTCTTTTTCTATTCGGATTATTTTTGTTGTTCACTATAACTTTCAAATTATTCCTAATGAAAATTTAGGTTGAGTAACAATGTTTTTCTATAACTTTCATTGTAACCTTTTTGTTTCTCTATTTTGGGCTCATGAACAGTATTGTATATTGAAACTTTCATTTGTTTTCAATATAAGTTTTTTCTCGTGGCTCATTGTTTTTCTCTTCTTATAATCAAAACGTTCGTTTTTGTGTTCAACCAAAAGAGAGTGCGTTTTATTTGTTGAAAATATGGTCATTTTTTAAGCTTATTTGAGATTAAGACAAAACTTTATATGATCTATTAATCCTCCGGCTCTATTGTGGTTCGTCTTTGTGGTTTTGTTCTAACTTATTCTTAAAGCTTTCATTCGTGGCTTATTGTGGTGGTAAACAAGCTTATTTTTAGTCTTATCGTAGCTTATGCTTGTGGCTTATTCCGGTGTACATCGAGCTTATTTTCAAAAGCTTATTAAAGTTCTTTTGGATTGGCTTATTTTCTAAGTGGTCCACACGACTTGAGCAAAAGACAAGAAGCACAAGGACAAAGTTCCTTTGTTATCGTTTGTGGTCAGAAAAGGACATTGTAGGTTTTTTGTTTGTGTGTTAGTCGATATTTACACATTCTGAGTGAGGAGATCTATACCGTTTCAGTTAGGCGTATCAATACAACTCATTTAGGCGATCTATACGTTTCTTAAAGGCGATTTATACCAAAAATCTTTAGGCGAATTATACGTTGTTAGTAAGGCGAAACATATGTTTTTAACAAGGGCGAACTATACATAAGCATAAAATGGTTATACGTGTTCGTTTCGTGTAATTTTGGGTTTTTCGGTTTCATGCTTCGGTTGCTCGCGGGTCTTCTAACCTATACCATCACGATCGCGGTCCTTTGTAGATCATCGTGGTGCTCGACGAAAAAGAATCAAGCCCGCAAGAGGTTAAAAACCAATTGTTTCATTGTATTCACTTTTCATACGAAGAAGACAACATTTAGGAGGGAAAAGTTTATTTTATTAAACTACAATTCACTTTTGACACCTTCAGCCCCTGGAATTTAAAACCATTTCACCATTCGTCCTTTGTTAGCTTGTTAACCCTTTTTGTTAAAACATCATTACACCGTTAGTCCTTATTCCTTTATAACAGCCTGTTAGCCCTCCAGTGATTTGCAATTGCACCGTTTGGTCCTTATTTTGAGTTTTTTATTAACCAATACCTCATCGTAAGTTCAATGTTTGTGCAGCCGATCATCGTTTTAAGATCATTTTTCACCAACAAAAGTCAAATTCTTCAATTTATCAAAACAAATTTCTCCAAAATTAATTCATTGTTTCACGGTTTTTCATTGATTTAGTTAAAATCATGTAAAGTTAATTTTTTACGGTTTTAGTCAAAGATTATAAAATCCAATTATGTGAACGTTAATTGCTTTTATCCACAACAACATCACTTTAATCCACTAAGATATCCTTGTTTATCATTTCTCTCACCTTTGCAATGTCGACTCTTCAAGACATCTATGTTGTGGTTCCGTATACCCGCCCTCCTATGCTTATAAATGAGAGAACTATAGTTTCCATGGGTCTTCGCGTCTTCTCCGGTATGCTATGAGCAGAACCATGGAAAGTTAATCTACAATTACATTATTTAATTGGTCATGTATGTCGTACGATTGTTTCCTGAACCAGGTGATGCAAATCTGTGCGGCTATCCGGTCAAATGGATACCTTTCATGAACAGACAGATGATGAACTCACTGAGAAGGTGGCTTATATAGTAGAAGTCGATGATCAGCCTTCTTTCTATTCTTCTCGGTCTTCCTGAAGACATATCTGTTGTTGTTGACTGTTGTCGAAACGCTCAAGAAATCTGTTACGTGTTCAACAAATGACGGAAAGGTTCTGATAATTGGAATGCAAGGAAAAAGGTTAAGTTGTTTATGAATGGGAAAGGTTCACTCTTCCATTGATGGGGGAATCGATTGTGTCATACTATTCATCGTTCGCATAGTTGATGAATGATTTCAAGAGAAACTCAAAACACTTTCCAGAAAGATTGCCAGTAATCTCAAGTTCCTAAACATCTGTACATCCCAGAATGGAGTTGACATGTTACCATTGTTCATCAAACAAAGGACTTGCATAAAGCAGAGATTACACTCAGTTGTATGATTTCTTGAAATACAATCAAAAGGAGGTAGATGATCTAAGAGCTGAACGACTTGCAGAACACAAGTCCGCTTGCACTCATGGCAAATTCACATAACATCCTTCCTTATTTTTTCCGCAGGTTTCACCAAGATCAACCATCACCAAAGTACCTACATGCAACAACCGCAAACCCAACAACAACAACTATATCACACACCTTTCATTCAACCAGAACTACATGCAATAACCATGCCAAATCCTGAAGACATTACAGATCCCACAACCGTAATGAACATGGCACTTGTTCTAATGGCTAAGGCATTCAAACTAAACTACTCAACACCAACCAACAACAACCAAAGAATTTCATCAAACCCTTATAATAGGCAGATTGCTCAAAAACCGAGTAGAATATGGGTCAAGACGTCAGATGCAGTGATTAGAGGCAATGGGGGAATCCGTTTAGGACCTGTTCTATGGTAGGAAAATATGTGGGAATCCAGAACGGTATAATGCTAGTTACAGAATGTCGGGAATCAGGTTGGTCAGAATGCAATTCAGAATCCGGGTGTTCAGAATGTTAGAAATCAAAATGGGCTAATTGTTGTTCCAGGGATTGCTAATCAGAATCCGAATAGGAATGGTAATGTTGTAGCAGCACGGGATGAGGGTAACGCGATTGGGAATAATGGTAATCAGATAAGGTGTTACAACTGCAGAGGATTAGGTCATCTTGCTAGGAACTGCACAGTCAGCCTATGGAAGTAGGGATGGTGTGTATCTTCAGACTCAGTTGTTGATTGCTTAAAAGGAAGAAACAGGAATCTAACTCCAAGCTGAAGAGTTTGATTTGATGGCTGCTGCAGCGGATCTTGATGAGATTGAGGAAGTCAATGCAAACTGCATTTTGATGGCTAATTTACGGCAAGCATCTACATCGGGTACTCAGATTGACAAAGCTCCCTTCTATGATTCAGACGGATCAACTGAGGTACACCATTATGACAATTGCTATAATAATGATATATTCAATATGTTCACTCAAGAGGAGCAGTATACTGAGCTACTCGAGCCTATTCCTAAACCACACCAAGTACAACAGAATGATAGTAATGTTATTTCTAAGGTTTCTAGTGTGAAACAAAGTGGAAAGGGAATCACGTAGATTAACATCCTTGCCAACTGATTTAAGGCACACGTGCTTACTTTGAATCATTATATAATAATTTGGCAATTGAATTTGAAAAGGTCAACTCGGTCAATCGCAGAATGAAAGAAACAAATGCTGATTTAACCACTGAGCTTGCTAGATATAAAAATCAAGAAAAGTGTTTTGAAATTAGTCAAGAAAAATATGACAAACTTGAAAGATGTTATCAAAAGTCTGTTTATCAAGAACAATGTCTTACTAAAAAGATAAATGCACTTCACTTAAGTTTCGGTAAACAAATAACGACTTTGAATGAGGAAATTTCAAATTTAAATAAACAGGTTTCAAAGGAAAAATCAACTGTTTCTTCTCTTCTTGAAGAAAAGAAAAGGTTGAAGTCTGGTTTCAAAATACACAAAGACGAGCTTCTTGATAAACCAAATTCTCAATTGAGAATAGATAACAGGAATTAGTTAATATTTTTGTTAAAAGGGTCAATTCAATTCAAACGATGCACATGCTTTCACCTTTGCCAGACTCGGTTTACCACACGAACATAATGCTTTGGGTTATCAAAATCCTTTTTATCTTAAGCAAGCTCAGCAGAAACAACAGAGTTTGTATGATGGCAAAATTCTATTAGAAAGGCATGATCCTCCTATTGTGTATGATTCGGAGGAGACACTGCAACTTGCTCAAGAGAGTCGCTTAAAAATGAAACAATTAAACAAAGAAATAATACCGACAAATTATACAAAGATTAATCATCTTTCTGGGGTTTTTGTTTCTCAAACGGCCAAGTCACGAGAAGAGGTGTATTTTTCAAATACTTCCAAAATGGCCAATGTTTCTATATCATTTTCAATATCAAATGAAGAATTTTCGAATGATACTACACCAAGTGTTGCACGGAAATTTTTAAATGAGGTAAAAAGCACCATTGTGACTCTTCAACGTGTTGTCAAATAAAAAATGACTTTGGATATACACAATTGGTCATCTTCTGTTCACCAAGAGGTTCACAAAATTATAAAGGATGAAATTTTCCCTATCATTAACCAAGTTGATGCTAGATTGCAAAATTTCGAAATACAATTTTTGAAAGAAGCAACCGAATTTGTTCGAGACTTCAAATCTCTTGCAAAAGAAGCTGATGAATCTCTTGCCAAACATAAGGCTTTGGAATTGGAAATCGAACGTCTCTTGAGAGCAGTTATCAGTCAAGATATTATGTCTATTGTGCAAAATCCATCTGTTGTAGATTCATCAAATCTCCAAACTGAGCTTGATCGTACGAAAGAACGGTTTGAAAATTGTATCATTAAAAAGGAGAATGAATATGCTAAACTTTGGAATGATTGGTACAAAAAGTGTGAAGAATGCAAATATGATTAAATTTTGTACGATAAAGCTTATAAGACTGCATCAAAAAACGAACGGTGCAAGCTCAGTTGGGAGATCAAAAGGGTAAAAATAAGGATACTCCATGTGTATCAAATACCGTTGATCCTTTGTCTCAGAAACTAGAAAATGAGAACGTAGAATTAGAGTTTTAGGTTCGGAATTATGAAAAAGAAAATGCTCATCTTAAGACTACATACAAAAACCTGTTTGACTCTATATCATGTGGTCCACGTGCTCAACTAAAACATATTGACTCTTTGCAAAATAATTTAATGCACGAATGTATGAAAAGGCTAAGTTAAGAGCTTAATTGTTGGATATGTTTCTGAACAAAAAGGAACAACCAAAGGTTCGTCTATTATTTACTGTGTGAATACTCAGTTTTGTAAGCAAACTATTTTAGGGGGAATAACCACCTTCTTCTTCTAAACCAAAACTTTATGTTGTAACTCATTTTCCATAATCTTAGGTTTTCCCAAGATCGATAAGATAATGCTTTGTTCAAAACCATGTAACTTCTAACTCGATACCCACTCCATAAGAATCAAAAGTTGTGAACAATGATAAGGTGATTGCCCCAGGAATGTTTAGGATAAATCCTTTTAAGCCTTCTAGGGAAGATAAGTATGTACCTAACAAAGTTAGAGCAAGCGTTAGGACAAATCCGATCACTGTCATAGATATTGAGCTTAAGGAAAGGTGTTAGGAGCCATAAAGTGAAAGTTGGTGTTGCAAAAAGAGTTGTACGTTGATCAAACTATGGAAGGTTGGTTAGTTTGATTGGGTTGAATGAAGATGTGGGTGATGATGATCCATAGCTCGCAACACAACTATCACAAACTGGTGGTTCATCTAACAATGATTTCAAAGATGTTGACTAAATATCAACCTAAGTCTTTAAGTAGTTATGTAACATTTATTTCCTTTTTTTCATTAGTAAGCAAATCTTTTGTAATCATATGTATGTGGTGCTAAAACTTATGATTAAGTGCATGTTTTGTAATTATATGTTTGGTGTGCAAAAACTTATTATTAAGCACAACTTTGTGGTCTATTGCATGTTGTGGACCAACTTATCAACTTTTCACTATTTATTAGTCTCTATTATTAACCACATTTCCTACATCCTTTACTACTAGAAATTTGTAATTGACTTTTAGTCTATATTATTAAACTGAGACATGTAAATTTAAAGTTAAGTCTTTGCAAAGATACAAAGTTTATTGCTACTCATTTCCAAACACATCCTTTTAGTCTTTAAAACATAGATACCCAAGTAGAATATGGAAAATGCAGAATTAATGTACACACAAATTATGCAGAATTAGTATTGTAGCTAGTGCAACTATTACATTTCATAACCACCATAAACTTAAATATCCATAAACATGGGATACAACCCATAGACAACATAGAATAGTTATTATGATACAACCCATTTGTTTTAAACTACACAAAAGATGAACAAAAGCTTCACAAACACAAGGTGCACTAACAAAGGCTAACATTAAACCATCTTCCTTTTGCCTTTCCTTGTAGCATATTCAGTTGCACCAACATCTCTATTGCCTTTTTTATTCCAAATTCCTTTTGCATAATTTGTTGCCAAGTTTTCATAGATGCAAGCCCTAATATTCAATTCCTCACTGGAGGTGGATTTTTAGCTTCAACAACATCAGTCAACGACACTGCAGTTAATCCAACATCAGCTTCTATAGTCTTATAGCTGGAATGTTATGGAACTCCAACACTTTTTGACCTTGACCTAGGTTTACCTTTTAAGACTTTCTTATGATCATCTGAACTTGAATCATCATAAAACTTTTAAACCTTAGAAGGTATAGTATTTGTAGATTTTATGCATGAACCGTTTTTTGAGCTTGAATCTTTTTTTCCTTTAGAAAAAACATAGCTTGTCCCAGGTTTACATTTAAAGATAATCCTATGATCATCTAAGTTTGAATCATAAAAAACTTTAAAACCTTAGATGGTATAGTATTTGTAGATTTGGAGCATGAACCTTTTTTGAGCTTGAACATTTTCTTCCTTTAAAAAAACAGAGCTTGTACTAGGTTTACCTTTCAATAAAGACTTTGAGGTATCTTTTTTGACAGTTTTTTAGTTCCCAAGTATCATCAAAATTACAAGTGTCCTCATAACTTGAATCGAATGCATTATCAGAGGATATGTTAATAGGGTGAGTGCTTGGAGGAATATCATAGAATGAGCTTCTCTCCAGTGGTTCAGTGGCTGTGTCTAAGTCCAATAGAGTCCAATATTATGACTTCTGCAACTAAGATATAATTGGTAAATTTCATATGAAAGGGGTTTATAAATAAAATACTTTAAAAGTATAACAGCCTGAAGCCCAATAATCTGTAAATGAAGACCAAACATCTATTAATGTCAGCTTGAAAACCATCCAAACACCCCTTTAACATTCAAAATAATCTGGAAATTACTCAAAAAGGGGTGTTTGGTAAGGTACATTGCTTTAATTAATTATATTTAACTTTGAAATCAGTATTAGTCAACTAGAAAGGGATTTTTGGGGTCTTCTCATAAAGGTTATCTGCTAAGGTACATTGTTTTAATACATCATATTTAATTCTAGAACAAAGCAGTATAAAACTCGGGCTTCAAAGCATGACTTCTGGAAAATCAGTCCAGGACTCGATCTTACCTATGCTCCGTCAATAATAACAACTCAAAAACCAACTGAACTTGAATTGGATTTACTGTTCAAAGCTATGCATGATGATTACATTGGTGGTCAACCGTCAGCTTCTCCAAGAACTGGTCCGGCTGCTTAAGCACCTCAAGTTCTTCAGACTCCAATGACAACTACAACAACAACAGACACTGCACCGATACCAACAAATTCATCCTCTCAAGCTACAAATTTTCCAAACACTTCACAGGATGTTGACAAGCTCAAAACATAACAACATGTTCAGCATCAACCCACAACAATGTTCCAAATGCTATGTTTGATGAAAATACGTTTGTAAATCCTTTTGCTACTCCATCCACAAGTTCTGCTGAATCATCATCTTCACAATATGTGGATCTATCAAACATCCATACGTTTTACCAACCATACCATCATGAATATCAATGGACTAAGGATCACCCTCTGGAATAAGTGATAGGAGAACCCTCACGACCAATTTTAACAAGGAATCAACTCTGATCCGATGGTGACATGTGCATGTATGCATTAACGGTGAGCACTATGGAATCGAAGAATGTCAAAGAGGCTATGACTGACCCTGCATGGATTGAATCAATGTAAGAAGAGCTTCTTTAGTTTAAAAGGCTTGATGTATGGGTGCTAGTTCCTCCTTCGGATAACATAAAACCTCTTACGTTGAAATGGTTATTCAAAAACAAGCATGATGAAGAGAACACAGTCATCTAAAACAAGACTCGTCTGGTTGTGAGAGGGTACCGCCAAGAGGAAGGAATAGATTTCAAAGAATCCTTCGCTCCGGTTGCTAGAATGGAAGCTATCAGGATATTTTTGGCATATGTTGCACATAAATCGTTCACTGTGTTTCAAATGAACGTGAAAACTGCATTCTTGCATGGTACGCTAAAAGAAGACGTGTACGTGTGTCAACCTTAAGGTTTCATCGATGTTGATCATCCAAGCCATGTCTACAAGTTAAAGAAGGCACTATATGGGTTAAAGCAAGCACCAAGGGCATAGTACGACGAATTGTCAATGTTTCTCCTACATAATCACTTCTTCAAAGGCACTATTGATCCAACGTTGTTTATAAGGCACTTCAACAAAGACATCTTAGTGGTACAAGTCTATGTTGATGATATTATCTTTGGTTCTACACACCCTAGGTATACCTAACTATTTTCTGACCTCATAAAAAGCTGCTTCGAAATGTCAATGATTGGGAAAATGACATTTTTCCTTAGTTTACAAGCTAACCAATCCCCCTGTGACATCTTCATAAACCAGTCCAACTACGTGTTAGAAATCCTTAAAAAATATGGAATGGAATCATGTGATCCCGTTGGTACTCTAATGGAGATCAAATACAAGCCTTGACCTAGATCAAAAATGGGTCTCGAGTCCGATGCAATGAAATATTGTAAGCAAGATTGTGCCCTAATGATCTTACGTCTAGTAGACCGACATTGTAACAGCAACTTGTTTATGTGCTCGGTACCAGGCTAAGCCAACCGAGAAACACCTCAAGGAGGTTAAAAGGATCTTTCTTTATCTCTGGGGAACCATTAATATAGGTCTCCGGTATATGAAGGATTCTGGTTTTGAACTAATTGGATTTCCAGATGCTGATTATATGGGATGTAAAGACACCTTCAAGAGTACTTCCGGTGGAGCTCAATTCTTAGGCAAAAAGATAGTTAGCTGGTCCTCAAAGAAACAAGACTATACGGTGTTGTCAACAGCGAAAGCAGAATATGTATCTTTATCTGCTTGATGTGCCTAAGTCCTTAGGATGCGGACACAGTTAACGGATTATGGCTTTCACTTCAACAAGATTCCAATCTATTATGATTCGAAATCAGCCATAGCCATATCCTGCAACCCAATCCAACACTCAAGAACGAAACACATCGCCGTCCGCTACCATTTCATAAAGGAACACGTGGAAAAGGGTACGATTGAACTGTATTTTGTCAAGACGGATTACCAATTGCGTCTCTTCACCAAAGCTCTTCATACTTTGATTTCAACTATTTGGTTCGTCGCCTTGGTATTCGCAGTTTATCTCCTCAGGAACTTGATCGTCTTGCAAAATCACAGTAATTCTTTGTATATATTTAATTAGAAAAACAAAATATAAAAATATAAAACCTATAAAAGCAAAATATAAAATCAAAAATTTCAAAAAATATCAAAAATATTCTTCTTCGACATGTCTCTCGTCTATCAATAACATTTGCGCACCTAGAAATGTTTTTTAACACCCCCAAATTCAGTACGCAACGGAACCAACAGTTTGGGTGTTAAGTCATAGCACAACAACATAAGAATATAAAGAACGACTCAAAAGAGACGTTTAAAACATAACATTGTCCCATTCATGTAAGATCAGAGTCAAAAATTTGTCCACAAGATCGTCACCATACAACATCATAACATAAGTTTTAAAATCATAACACAAAGTGTTTTTAATGAATGGAACCAAAACAAGTTTAGTCAAAACATTTCGCGCTAAACTCCATTCGCCACTCCAAGCCATCAACCCTGATTACCTAAGATAAAACATGCTAAAAAGTCAACGAAAACGTTGAGTGAATCCATAGAGTTTATATGAAATAAAGAGACACCGAGTATTTTTTTAATCATCGCAACTTGTGGATCAAAATGTTTAGATCACTAATGCATTAAGCTCATGCCACTGAAACGTTAACCAACATATTATAAATATGTAACCAATGCCCCACAACTAGGTAATATTGCAATATACCTAAAGAAATTCTCAATACAAAATGTCCTTTAGGGGTGATCGCGCCATGGATGTCACAACCCCAGACAGGGCAGTCACGGCCTAATAGATCTACTTAATGTACTAGCGCTCACCCATCATAGGTAATTAACAGTGCATGAAATTAGGGGCCTTTTTGCAATAGGTACTTATGCAATTAGTTCACAATCGGGACCAGCATACCGAAAATCACTTGTGTTCAATTTATAAAACTAGCATGTATCTCCCTCGCGGGGTTTATAAAAACATTTATAAGTAGAAAGGCGAGGCTATGAACTCACCGAGAGAACAATTAGATCAGAAGTATGACGAGTCTCGAACGAGCGGGAAGTACTCCTAAGCACCTCCTAAAAGACGTGACGCGACTTAGTACGTAGAAAGAAACAATACGTAAAAATTAAACAAGTGATCAGAATGTGTTTTCGAGATAAGCATTGCGATTCCACTAGAATTCCCAAATCCTTTTTAATCCCAAAATGACTTTTTGATCTAGTCCAGTATAGGTAAATAAACACCTACTAAGTTTCGGCTTTTAATTCTTATTTTATCAAAGTGTACTATACGTTTTTAAATTTTGAGACTAGACGTAAAAACTCAGTTTCTGATTTTAACTCGACTTCATGGACTCATATCTCCTAGCTCACAAATGTTCTAAATGTGAGGCTTTCACTCCTGGAAAGCTCTTTATGTCTAGTTTCCAAAAATGTAAGACTCATAATCTACAAAGTTTCATAACTATGTGAAAAGACTGTTTTACCCCTGGTTACCCAAAACAGAAAGTTTCCAAAATTTTTACCCTTTACGGAAATGGCCATAATTCCTAAACCATGATAGCAATGAAGGTGAGGCCAAATGATATAGCTTCCTTAAGATGTATACCACTGACCCAATCTTTAAAACCTAACCTTTTATTGCAAAAACCTAGAGTTTAACTCGTTTTCTAATCATAGGTCCAGATTTGACCTATTTTCTTATTTTGACCATATCTCCCTCATCCCAAGGAGTTGGTTGGGAATCCAACTATCCTATGATGCCAAGACATATATATATCCAGAAATGTAATTTAATCATAGGCTCCAAGCCAAAATATTTCTGCTATAAATAGCAATGAAGGTGAGGCCAAAAGCTATGGCTTCCTTAAGATGTCTACTACTGACCCAATCTTTAAAATATATTATTTTATGGCAAAAATTTGGAGTTTAACTCGTATTCTAATTACATGTCCAGATTTGACCTATTTTCTTGTTTTGGCCATAACTCACTCATCCCAAGGAGTTGGTTGAGCATCCAACTATCCTATGATGCTAAGACATGTATCTTTCCAGCCATGTAATTTAATCATAGGCTCCAGGCCAAAATATTTTTGCTATAACCCGTTTTTGCTACTGTTCCAAAACAGTCCCTATTTTTCACTCTAAAACCTACCCAAACATCAATCCTAACTCTAATCAACCACATGCAATGCCATCCCAAGCTCTTAACACAACTCATCATCATATAAATATGTATTTCCAGAATCAAACTTCCATTTTCATGGATTAAAATTAAAGAAAAAATTAAAGATTTAGAGATAACCTTGCTAGGAATGATTTAAACAAGAAAGTCAAGACCAACACTTGCTTCTTTCTTGTTAGGGGCTGAAGTAGAACCAATATAACACCCAAGATCTTTCACCCTAATGCTTTATAACACTCTAAATAACAAGAATCCAAGATCCAACCTAGTCTTGATTCAAACCTTCCATTAAAACCTTAATAACTTCTTCAAAACTTCAAGAAAAGCTACCAAATTTTGCAAGCAACACTAGGGTGATGTTAAGATGAATAAAATGAGAAGAAAACTTTTGTATGATTATGGTGTTGGTGTGGGTGATTTCGGCAGCAAGAAGGAGTAGGGAGGAGAGATTTTTGAACTATGTGAAATGGAAGAGACTTGCATGGATGGGGAAGTGAAACAATGATGGTATTATAGAAAGTTGAAAAAGTGTAGAGAGTTTGTGTGTGGGTGTAGACAAACCGGCCTAGGGCCACTTTTTTTTGAAAATATATATATATTTTTTTAGTTATAAGTATTTAATTTAAAGTATAGTGTAAGTAAAAGTTAAATAAAAGTAAGGTTTAAGGTAAAACGCGAGTTTTTAAGCAAGGAATTTACGAAACGTGAAACACAACGAAAATTGAAAATGGTGTAAATTATAATCATTGGGGAATATTATGAGAATATTAAACCGCTTAAGGCACAAAGACGGAATAGATTTCTAAATACGGCTCACGCAAAGCTAAGAGAGGGAAATTCTTACTAGATCGGGTAAACGTAAAATTAATAACTTTGCTAAAAATGGAAAATAGAGATAAAACTCAGAGTAAATAGTGACCTTAAATACGAAATGTTACATCCTCCCCTCCTTAAAGGAGCGCCGTCCCGGTGCTCGATTCCTCAATCTTGTCTTCTTATTACTCGAGAAAAGATGAGGGTAGTATCTTTTGAAGAAATCTTCTCGCTCCCAAGTGTATTCCGGACCTCGTCTGGAATTCCATCATACCTTGACGATGGGAATTCGAATTTGCTTGAGCTGCTTCACTTCACGGTCCATGATTTCTACTGGTTCTTCGATAAAGTGCAACTTGTCGTCAAGTTGGATCTCTTCAAGTGGGATAACCAAGTTTTCATCTGCTAGACATTTCTTGAGATTCGAAACATGGAAGGTGTTATGAATTCCACGGAGTTTATCAGGAAGCTCCAGCTTGTATGCCACGGGACCAATTCTTTCTATGATTTTGAATGGCCCAATGTACCGTGGACTCAACTTACTACGTTTCACAAAGAGGATTACGCCCTTCCAAGGCGATACCTTTAACTTTTCTGACGGCTTCTGGCAGTTAGCAACCGATTCTTGATTTGAACACTCATTTCTGTTCAGATCAACTCTGGGCCAATGAGTTGGCTATCTCCAACTTTACTCCAGCAGACTGGCGATCTACACTTCCGCCCATATAAAGCTTCAAATGGCTCAGCCTTGATGCTCGCATGATAATTGTTATTGTAGGAGAATTCGACCAATGGTAAGTGTCGATCCCATCTACTACCAAAATCAATTACGCATGCTCGTAACATGTTTGGATCAGTAGTGTTTTCTCTAAAACATTAGAGACACTATTTGTACAGAACCAAGTGTACAGTGTTCACAGATCACAAGAGTCTATAACACATTCTTAATCAAAAGAAGCTGAATATAAGGCAGCGTCGTCGGCTAGAAGTGCTCAGTGATTATGACTGTGAGATCCGTTACCACCCGAGGAAAGCGAATGCTGTTGCTGATGCTTTGAGCAGGAGAAGCTGGAGTAAACCATTAAGAGTTCAAGCCTTAGTGATGACTATTGGCTTGGATCTTCCTAAATAAATCCTGAATGCTCAGACTGAAGCACGAAAACCAAAGAACATGAAGAACGAAGATGTTGGAGGTATGTTACTTGAAAATTCTAAGGATCTAGAGAAACTTAGAATGAAAAAGTTGGAACCCCGTATGGATGGAACTCTATGCTTCAATGGAAGGAGTTGGTTGCCATGTTATGGTGATTTAAGGATCATGATCATGCACGAGTCCCACAAGTCAAAATACTCTATTCATCCGGGTTCTGACAAAATGTATCAGGACATAAAGAAGCTATATTAGTGGCCCAATATGAAGGCTAACATCGCCACCTATGTTAGCAAATGTCTGGCATGTGCTAAAGTTAAGGCCAAACACCAAAGGCCATCAGGATTGTTGGTACAACCCGATATACCTCAATGGAAGTGGGACAAGTCATCACAAGGCTACGACACTATTTGGGTGATTATTGACCGACTTACTAAGTCTGCAATCTTTGTACCCATAAGGGAAACTGATCCCATCGAGAAACTAGAGAGAATGTACCTAAAGGAAGTGGTCAAGAGGCATCCAATCCCTGTCTTAATTATTTGTGATCGCGACTTGAGGTTCACATCGAAATTTTGGAGGTCACTTCAAAATGCTTTGGGTACTAACTTGGATATGAGTACTGCGTACCATCCACAAACTGATGGGCAAAGCGAGAGAACTATTCAAACTCTCGAGGATATGCTGTGTGCTTGTGCGATCGGCTTTAGAAAGGGTTGGGTTAACCATTTACCGTTGGTTGAGTTCTCATATAACAACAGCTATCACGCTAGCATCAAGGCGGCACCATTTGAAGCACTTTACGGTTAAAAGTGTTGTTAACTTGTGTGCTGGGCTGACGTTGGACAAGTGCAACTCACTGGTCCGGAAATAGTTCAAGAAACAACAAAGAAGATAATCCAGATCAAGCAAAAGATGCAAGTCGCCCGTGATAGGCAAAAGAGTTAGGCTGATCTAGGGCGTAAGCCGATGGACTTCCAAGTTGGGGATAGAGTTATACTTAAAGTTTTGCCTTGGAAAGGGGTTGTACGTTTTGGAAAACGAGGGAAGTTGAACCCTAGGTACGTTAGACCGTTTAAGGTGTTGGAAAAGGTTGGATCTATTGCATACAAGCTTAAGCTTCCTGAAGAGCTGAGCAGGGTTCACAATATGGGGTTTCATGTATCCAACCTAAAAAGTCTATGCCGACGAACCATTAGCCGTTCCGTTGGATGGACTTCATTTTGATGACAAGCTTCAATTCGTCGAGGAACCGGTTAAAATCATGGATCGTAAAGTCAAACAGTTGAGGCGAAGCCGTGTTCCAACTGTCAAGGTTATATGGAACTCCAGGAGAGGTCCTGAGTTTACATGGGAATGCGAAGATTAATTCCAGAAGAAATATCCACACCTCTTCACAATGACCGCACCGTCGTGAAGTGCCGCGTCTTAAGCCTTGAGGATAAGGCTCAGTTAACAGGGGGAGACTATAACACCCCGTGTTTTAGGGTCATTATATGTCGTCAATAAATTCACTATTTATTTTTAGTGTTATACGCGTTGTGGCTTTTAATCGTAATCGAGAGTTAAGTTTAAATCGCGTAATGTAACAATTTTTCGTTCAATGAAACGGCATCAAAAAAATAAATGTATTACATCAAGCAAGTGTTAAGTAAAAATTTTGAATATAATTATTAACTTTGTCCATTAATTTATTTATGTGGTTACATTAAAGAGATTACGATTTTCGCGATAAATAATGTTTTAGGCATTCCCGGATTAACAACCAAACTTTTCAACCTCAACAAATACCCACAATTGTACCCAATACCCAAAATTTACAAAATATCATCATATATATCAATATGTGGCCGGATTTGGTGAGAAAGATCAAAGAAAATATCATAAAATCTTCCAACTTGATATGTACATCACCAACTCTTTCATTTCATGTCTATGACTAGTGTTTTTGCTTATTTTCTTCCTTGAATTCCTCATCTTGTCCAAGCATAGTATTTTATGTATCTATCCTCATTTACAACTAAGTCTAAGTCATATATAAGGCTTCTAAATAGTGTAAGTAACATATACACTTATCTTTTACTAGAAAAACTTCACATATCCTCTCCCTTTTGCTCTCTATCCTACGTCCAACCCCAAAACCACCCAAATAATTCACACAAGTTTATTTACCACATATACAAGCATTCCTACAACATATCTAAGGTATCCCAAGGTGATTAGAAGGTTTGGTTTGGAGTTTACAAGGGTTAAGCAAGCAAGGACCAAGATTAGGGTTTCTTTGGATTTAGGGTTTTCTAAGTCTTGTAAGCTAGGGTTTGGTTTCTAAACAACAAGGGTGGTTTTTAGGGGGGGTTTAGATCACTTTTTTATCACCACACAGTCATATTTTAAGGATACCTAAAACTCTAATCTTTTTATTTTCATGAGAATTTATCATAAAAAATGTTTTTATAGATAATCACCATCTAGGAAACTTAACTCATGAATATGGTGATTATTTAAACACTTGTTTATGAATTTGAAAAAACTTTATAGTATGTTCATATCATGTTATAAGGAAGTATAAGTAATGTACAAGTGTTGATTATGTATAAAAAGTATATGTAAACAAGTTAACTAAAAAGTATACTTATGTAAGATTATCGTGTGATAAAATAAGTAATGAACACATTTGGATCTTTGATTTTTGATAATATATGGACTAATCATCGGACTATCGACCCAAAGGATTTAATACAAGTGATTATGAATGTTATAATGGCTGTGTAACAAAGTGATTAAACTTAAAAGTTAGAAAAACTCATTTTAAACACATTTTAAGAAACAATTCAAATCCATCCGTTTGAAATAACGAATTTAACAAATATATATTTTTATTAATTTTATAAAAATACAACATTTCACAAGGAAAGTGGGCAGGTAGAACTCGAAAAACCGATTTATAACGAAGGAGATACGCTAATTTTAAGTTATACGTTAATTAAACGCGTTATAAAAGAAATTTTATAAAAACAAGTTATAAAATACTTCTGATATATAAGGTTTGTTATTTTTCCCAGATAGTACATAATTTTAGGATTCTAAAACAATAAGAATCGTAATTTTTGGATCAATAACGAAGGAGTTATGAATTACGCGAGTTTACGACAATAAATACTTTTATAAAACTATTTTTATAAATCAGACATGGTTATTTTGAAAACATTATTAATTAGATAGAACTTTTAATTATGAAGACGTGCGCGAAAGAATAACTAAAAACAGAGTTCAAACGAATAAAATACGACATTTACGAGTTTACGACGACTAATATTATAAAAGTGTGTAAACTATCATGAACAGTAAAAACACTGTTCATTAGAGGACTAAAAATATGAAAATGTAATATTTTGATAACTCGTCTTAATACGAAAGCGTGGACATAAGAAACGTAAGAAACAGGCTTAAAACGATAAAGTTACGTCATTTTTACTAATGAAATGTTTATAAATGTTTTAACTTTATAAATACGATTTCACAAACGTAATTAGATGGTGATGTAGCTATATAGAATTATATATGATAGTAGTTATTCAAAATTCTTAGTACTTATACGGCCTGTAATTAATTAAGTTGCATTCGGCGTTTATCTGACGCATTTTCTGTGATATAATCTGATATTCATTACTAAAGGTGAGTTCATAGCCCCGCGGTTACATTTTAATGATTTATAAGTTTTGGGGTGAGAAACATATGCATGTTTTACAATTGGACGCAAGTGGACATTTCACATTACAATTACGTGTTTGCCTAAGTAGCGATAACCCATCTGAGCCCATTATCATGAATTGTCAATTACTGTTGTGAGCGCGAATGTTATAAATGGATCTATTTGGGATTGACATCCCCGTTCGGGTGAGTCATGCTCACTGTGCCGGTTTGTCGGACAACGAACGTATACCATGTTATACATAGGATGTTGCGGGTTAGAACATCATCACAGGCAATGTTGGCAATTTATATTGCATTTCATACATGTCAAGCTTCAGTGTCATGAGCTTATGAAAACGTAATTATATTTTATGATGTTTGCATTTGTTGCATTATCATGGGGGAAATATTGCGGTCCTACATTATACATTTTATAAACCTATGAATTCACTCAACAATATGTTGACGTTTTAAGCAATGTTTTTAAGGAGATCAATAAGGCACGAGGTGCAAGGAATACATTCGTGGTTTTGATTTGGATGTCATGCATTAAAGATTTTGTCGCATTACATTTTGTATATATGTTATGGGCTAGAAATATTTGTATTTTGAACAAGTGAACAAGTGAAGCTTCGACCTTTTGTAACAAATAATTTGTTAAATCTAATGTATCAATTTTAAACGGTTTTTAATGGCTGTTCTTATATATATCTTGTGTTATTGATCTATAAAGTACCATCCCCAACCCATATTCCGCTGCGACCTAATTTGGGGGTGTTACAATAAATGGTCACACTTGTTCCTTGTTCCTTTTGACCGAGACTTTGAGTACAAACCAAACCAAGACTAAAACCAAATCTACCCCAACTAAACCAAATAGACCTAAAACTAACCTTGATTATTATTTTAACAATCAAACAAACCTTTGTGTGCTTCCCTCTTGGTTCGAACCCGCGACCGAACCCAATACACTCTTCAAATAATTTTATCAACCAATTACTTCCACTAATCCTTCCTATATCATTTCCCCACTAGTTTCATCAACCTTAATTAAATTAAAATTCCATAAATTTATTAAAACTCAACCATGCATAAACCTTAATGCATGTTCATTTTTCTTGCATTGAGGATCCTAAATTTTCCTTCTAAACAATATTGGGTTGCTAGAAAAATTAAAACACCAAGGGTGTTTAGTTTCCTGGCCCGTTCGAACTCAAAAAGAAGGGGGAAGAGGAAAACTAATTTCACTTGTTCCTATCTTGAGCTATATCCTTTTTGAGTGAGATTTATATAGATATCGATGATCAAAATTTGGAAATGGATTGAGTGTGTGTGTGATGGTGTTCGGCCGAGCAAGGGAGGAAGCAAGAAAAGAGAAACAAGCTTGGTTACTATGTGTTTCTAGGTGTGAGGTGAAGAGTTTATTCCAACTTGGAAGTGTCAAGCAATGATGGTTTTAACTTGGAAAAATAAAAGTTGGAGTGTGTGGGTGATCATATAGCCGATCGGCTATATGCCTAGGCATGCAAAAAGCTTTTTTTTGAATTTCTATTTACTTGCATATTCTTTGTCAATTTTAATTAAAATGTAACATTTGTACAAAGTAAAGATAAACTTGTTTATTTAAATAAAACGCGAGCTTCAGGCCAAACTCAAGGAGCAAAGACATCAAGGTTCACAAAAATAATAATTTACGATCATAAAAATTAATAACGAGACACGTAGTAGATTTTACGATGCTTAAAATGATTAACGAACGCGCGATCAAACGTTGATTCGCGAAACGCCACAAATAAAAAATTTAAATTCCATTCGTAATAAAATACAAAAATAATTATTTACGACAAATAAGATTCTAAATGTATACATTCGTTCACACGAATTTATAAAGTAATAATTATGACGTCAGACTCGCGATCGTCATACACGTCGTGAAACTCGGGTTGTTACATTTCACCCACCTTAAGGGAGCGCCGTCCCGGTGCTCGTTCTTTCTTATTCGTCTTTACTTCTCTTTCGGTGAGGCGGTTTCCTTGCGACTGGCCGGTCTCATGCTTTGTTAAACTGTAACTCAGCCTAAGCAACCAGAGAAGTTTCACCATTTTGAAGTTGTTGCAGGTGAAGCGGAACTAAAAAATAATCGTATCTTTTTCGCAGGAATAGGTAAAGGATTATATGCAGCACACCTCATTCTTCTCGTGTTAAGACCCTACCTTCCTATTCACTGGTATATGTATCAACAGCTTATTCCAATCCTAGCATTCCCTCTCGATAAGCTTTACTAATGCCGCTCCGAGGGCAGAGAGCTTCTTAGGGCTGAGTTCCAACGACTTAGTAACAGCAAGTCTAGCCGTTGGGTAGAAGCCCAAGACAAACTGGCGGCATTCGGGAATGGTAGTTAAAAGGTCGAGGATAGAACACTCTCTCCTGCTCTAATAAAAGGGCATTCAATTGAATTTATACGGCTGTGTGTATATTATCATTCATAACTTTTATTGTGCTTTTCTTGAAACGTATCTCAAGCTGCTCAGTCTAATTCTCATACATTGTCAGCTTTTCTCTGAAGTATGGCGGAAGATGCGTTCTCCAACTCATTGAACCGGCAATCTTACGCTAAAGTGATATAGATAGGAATTAACGAGGGATAGAGAATAAAAAAAGCAAAAACCCTTGTGTTAAAGCTGTCGCACATGGATTCTCAAACGATTGTCATTCTAAGACTTAACAGTTTAGTACCACACATCCAAGATTCAGCAACGTTCTTGCTCCCTAAACTTAACTGAGAGCTGAGGATCAGCCTACCTTCACAACTAGTCACTTTTCTCTCTATCATCTTAGGCATGGACATTTAGCTCTGTTCAGTTTTTTCTTTCATCTGAGGATTTCTTCAAGCGGTTTCCAAACTTAGAGGCTTCAGCGAGAATAGAGAAGGGCCTCCGCAGCCTCTCTGCTTTTCTTTTTATAGCAGCTACTGTGCTCTTGAGATTCCTATTTATTCTAGCATTGGCCTTTTAGCCATGAATCCTCTCCCTCCATCAACAGACTTCAATATCCTTCTTTCTCTAATGTTGGTACTACAGCAGCCATCCTCACGGGCTTGAGCACTGAGAGACATTTTGATGCGGCGCAGCCCACATTAATTTCTCATAATAGTTTGATGTTGTTCAATTCCCATAGACTTGACACAATAAGAACTCTAGGGGACGCAAAATTCAATCCACATGTTCTTGGTAAAATACGCCACGTCTCATCTAGGTGAAGAACCAAATTGGTTACACCTCCATGACGGCACTGCTACACTTTCTGAAGACTCTATGGATCCAGAGAATTGGACGACAGTTACGCGAATACCCCCCCACTAACAATTATGTCACTACCAGTGATTGATGAGTCAGAAAGCCCCACAATACGGTTATGATCACACTCAACCCAGCTGAAAGAAGACATCACTACCAAAAACAAGAGGGATTCAACAAATTTTTCATCTTAACAGTTTGTTGAGTTTAGGGATCAGACAGTTTGACGGTCAAACGGTAGGCTGTCACTACATCACGAGAACAGAGAAGGCTTGGACAAAATAATCGCAATTTGGTTCGCAACATTAGCACCGATTAATGAATGAGAAGCGTCTGAAAGAATAAGAACCTTTGAGTGAGGGCAATGGTAATTTGGAGGTGGTCCAACCCCGGATCATGCTAGTATTAGTGAAGTCAGTTTGAAATCTCTCCCTCTGCTCTTGGAATTCTATTAATGTGGACGGGTGTGTGTGACAGCAGGAGAGAGGTCACAAAAGGCAAATATAGATAGGCTACATAACTCTCAGTTCTACATCAGCTCTTAGCAAGTAATGACTAGCGCTGGACCGCAGACTTAGACTTGCACCCATTGGAGGCTCGGTGGTGGTTTCGTGATCTTCCTTAAATTTCTTTGGATGGGAATGCGAAGTCCACAGCATCAACATATCCACTGTTTTTCCTTTTTCTTTAGACTGCTGTAGCTGATAACGGATCACGGTTTTGGAACAATTAGTATCTAGTTGATCTCGATAATTGCGCCGAATATTAAACTGCCTTGCCCACCGCCATCACGTTGCGGAATCACCACTGCCTCCTCTTGGTCTGTCCACTGCCACATATCATCAAAAAAGTTGCTACAAATGCTTCTGCTGCTTTGCATGCCTGTACGAGAGGGGGCACATTCGGTAGCATAGCTTGAAGCACTACGTCCAACAGTGGTATCCAGTAGCTTGGATTACATTCTTTGCCACACTGCCTCTTTACAATCTCACCTTTGTTAGGATAGGCGGTCTCGAAATAAAGGAGAGCAAATCATCTCTACACAAAAATAATAGATCGGTTCAGCAATAACCAGGAACAGTATGTAATAAGAAGTAAATAATAAACACTACACCGAGCATCATTGGTCCCGCAGAAACTCCGTGATAAGTATTCAATCCAGGTATAGATAATTACGACTCAATTCCGTACTTAACACATGGCAATGTTTACGTGATACTTATGAAACACGTTTCCGGGATACGCAACAAGAATTAGCATACTGATGCCTGTTGAATTGTCGGAATAGATTTTGAAAAGGATCCTTTGTACACTTTTCATCTTGTGTATGCACATCGGAGAAATGACTTTTGTGCGGCAGGACAAGACAACCAGCAATCAACTCCAGCCGAAAGACATGTTCATTTCAGCTTTTAATGAATCAGGGTTTTGGTATATTACCAATAAGAAGCAATTCGGCAAACGGCGTCATAACCTTGACGTTTACTAAACGACATCAACCCCTTATTTTTGGAGTTCACATAAAAGCAGTGGAACAACCCAATCATTGGCTTAAAGCCAAGAAAATGGCACATAATCTTAAAATGAGACACTTTGGCTGCCCCAATTAAGATAGTTGGGATATATGGATGCGATAGTATTTAAGCACGTTAACAAGAAAAGTGGAAAAAGGTAATCAAAAATTAGCATACTCAAAGAATCTAGTATGTACACCTATCTTGACAGTAGGCATTTCATGAATGGTTTGGTTAGGACTAGGTAATTGTGGATGAACTTCATTAGGAATATGGAAGTTCTGACAAAACATATCAAGACTCTCCTGAGAAAGAACTGACTTTATATCTATAATACTGCCCATGATAAATGGTAAACAAAGATTAGGACCTAACCTGAAAGCCTAAAGTTCTTCGAAGTAGGGCGCAAAAGATACAGTTAGAAAAGTTTTTTTAACAATGATGATTATAGTTTGAGAAGATGAAAAAGGAAACAGTAAAAACCACACCGAGTATTTATACTCTCGGTACAGCAAATGCAAGATCTTTCCAGATGCTTACACGTGGCTATGACCTCCGAGCCAATGGTTAGGATCAAAAGTAAAAATCATGATGACAGTTGGGCAAGTTGACTGAACAGTCAAATCAGTTAGAACACAAAAGGCCACGACGAGGCCACGTAGCCCACATACCAACTAACAGAGGAAAACAAACATCGCGGAACAGCAAGCAGTCACGAAAGACGCAAGGAAAACAGATTGCCAGAGATTGAGTCTAGTAATATCTATCACACGCTACAAAGTCGCATGTAATAAACATACTAGATTGGGGGGACTTGATGACGTATGATAGGTTTACCAGGCCTCTAGCCCTGAACCGTATTATAACAATGGGCCCCAGGCCCAACCAAACAAATAAAGAATGATGGGCCAGAACTAAGCCCAGTCCCGTGCTGGCGCGGCCCGGAAGAGCAAGACAGACGTGACAGGCCTTCCGTGGACTAGGCAACATCCGCGGAAGGGATTTCACGTCCACAAATCACGATTACCGCGGACCCTTATCAGACAAGGGGCCCACTTCGGCCCACTAACAGATACAAGCGAAATATTAAGAAAACATAATATTGGGCTCGCCTATAAAAGGGGGTGCTCTGACACCCCACAAGGTACGATTCTCCAACCACATTTTACACACAGACATTCTCTGATAAATATGTGTACTTACTTTCACGCCGGAGTCCAATCGTGGGTCCGTCCTCACGGTAAGACTAACGGTTTACCTTTGATTGTGCAGGAATTCATCTCTTCACTTGGTTTAATACAAGATCTTACCCATTGGTCTAGCCCAATAACCATCCAGATCCATCTTATCGACCAGTAACATATTTTGTACTAACACTTTTTGTTGTCACTTAAGATTCATTCAAACGTTGAAAATTGTATATCGGCTATTTTGTGTTGTTTGCAATTGGTTTGGATGAGTGGTGGGAATGTCCTGGCATAGAGTTTCTAATCAATGACAAAGAAAAGAAACGAAAGGATAAGAAAAAGGTTTTTGTTTTCTCGAGCTAAAAACAGAGGAAGAGAACCTGAAAATAAAGTGAATAACTACACAATGTTACCAATGTGTGTCATTCAGATGCATAGAAAGAAAGAAAACTAAACTACACCATCTTACCATTACTTTCTTTGTAAATGCTAATTCACGGAGCGTCAGAAAATGAGCATTTCGAAAGAAAAAAAGAAAATGAGCATTCCAAAAGAAAAAAATCTATTTGATGTTTGTCAAACGAGCATTAAAGATCATAATGCTCGACACGTACCGCTCATCGTTCTTAAATGCTTCAAGCCAAACACAGTCTTATCCGTCCTTCATTTTAATTACCTGTATTATATGTACGCATTAAAGATTACTAGCATGATACCCGCGCAAAGTAGCGGTTTCAGCGGCACTAAAAATGAAAAAAAAAACTAAAAATTCATAAAAATATATGAAAATTTATGTTGAATTAAAGAGCATAAAATTCTAGAAAATATGGTGACATTAAATCATAAAAAAATAAATAGATATAAAATATTTTAATTTAAAAATAAATGTGTTTTTTAATTAAGAAGTGACACATGTTACCTTAAGATATGATTCTCTAAAATGAGATTGATGGTCAAGATTGCATATCCTTATATTTTCATAACAGGTAAGTTTAAAAGTTTGAATTTTTAAGACTTTTAAAAAAATAAAATGTTCTAAATGCCTTTATAATATAGTATAGATATAAATATAGATTTTCGATTTGCATTATCTAAATTAATGTGTGATTGTGTTGCATGTTATGCAGGAATGAACTAGGGATGAGCTTAGGAACCAAAAAATTGGTATGGTACGGAACTGTACGGTACCGACCCGTATCGGTACTGGTTCTC
Organism: Tanacetum coccineum; assembly: GCA_026074375.1. Taxonomy (NCBI): domain Eukaryota; kingdom Viridiplantae; phylum Streptophyta; class Magnoliopsida; order Asterales; family Asteraceae; genus Tanacetum; species Tanacetum coccineum. The sequence continues at coordinate 26,262 of BQNB010092684.1, forward strand.
ACTATCCGGTACGGTATCGGTACCACAAAATTCGCTTAAAAAAATTCGGTACCACTAAAAATCAGTACGGTATCAAGACGGAAAATCCCGATTTTAGTACCGATTCTATAGTTTATATATATGATTAAAGAGTAATGCCTCTTCTGAAAGCTATCCTTGTTTGTTGAGCTTAGACTTGTCTTTTGTAACATTTGATGACAATACATTTAAGAAGTTCACTAATGTCCCTTACTCGAGACCAGTGGCGGAGTCAGAAAATGACATTACGGGGGGCATCGAGCAACAAGAAGAGT
>BQNB010092685.1:0-26554 GCA_026074375.1 Tanacetum coccineum
TTTTACGTTTTCTTCTGTTTTTTTACGTTTTCGTCAGTTTTTTTATGTTTCCGTCTGTTTTTTACGTTTTCGTCTGTTTTTTAACGTTTTCGTCTTCTTTTACGGTTACGTCAGTTTTTTTCGTTTTCATCTGTTTTTTTACATTTGCGTCTGTTATTTTACGTTTTCGCCTGTTTTTTTTACATTTGCTTATGTGTTTTTTTACGTTTGCGTCTGTCTTATTAAGTTTGAGTCTGTTTTTTTACGTTTCGTCAGTTTTTTGTTTTCGTTTGTTTTTTTTACGTTTTCGTTTGTTTTTTTTTACGTTTTCGTCAGTTTTTTTACGTTTTCGTCTGTTTTATTACGTTTCTGTCTATTTTTTTAAGTTTTCGTCAGTTTTTTTATGTTTCATCTGTTATTTTACATTTTCGTCTGTTTTTTAAGTTTTCGTCTGTTTTTTTAAGGTTTCGTCTGTTATTTTACGTTTTCGTCTGTTTTTTTTACGTTTGCGTCTGTTTTTTTTACGTTTTCGTCAGTTTTTTTTTGTTTTCGTTTGTTTTTTACGTTTTCATTTGTTTTTTTACGTTTTGCCAGTTTTTTACGTTTTCGTTTGTTTTTTTTATGTTTTCATCTGTTTCTAACATTTTTGTCCGTTTTTTACAATCTCGTCTGATTTCGTCTAATTTTGTACGTTTTCGTTAGTTTCCACACGTTTTCACCTGTTTTTTTACGTTTTCGCATGTCTTTTACGTTTTCGTCTGCTTTTTACGTTTTCGTTTGTTTCTTACGTTTCCGTCTGTTTTTTTACGTTGTCGTACTTTAACGGACGAAAACTTGAAAAAACGGGCGAAAACGTAAAAATCGTGCGAAAATGTAAAAAACGAACGAAAACGTAAAAAGGCGGCCACAAACGTAAAAAAGACGACGGAAACGTAAAGAAAGGGCGAAAATGTAAAAAAACCGAACGAAAACGTAAAAAAACAAACGAAAACGTAAAAGAACATACGAAAACGTAAAAATACGTACGATAACAGAGAAAACGTACGAAAAAGGGAGACGACGTAAAAGAAAGACGAAACGAAAAAAATGAACGAAAACGTAAAAAACAGACGAATACGTAAAAAACAGACGATAATGTAAAAAAACATAAGAAAACGTAAAAAACATATGAAAACATAAAAAAACAGACGAAAACGTAAAAAAAGGACGAAACGTAAAAAACAAACGAAAACATAAAAAAACGGACGAAAACTTAAAAAAACGGACGAAACGTAAAAAAACAAACGAAAACGTAAAAAACAGACGAAATCGTAAAAAACGGAATAAAACGTCTGTCAACGTACAAAAAGGTCAAAAAACCCACTAAATAAATAAGATTCGCCTGATAGCCCATTTATCCGATCAGTGCTCGTTTTGGCCCGTGCCCGTTTTAGCCCGTGTCTGTTTTAGCCCGGTGCCCGTTTTGCCCGGTGTCCCTGCCCGCCCGCCCGTTTTGCCGCCTACCCGTGCCCATGCTCATGTTTTAGTTGCTGGTTTTGTTCATTTCTTCATATCAATCTATAACAAGTTTATCAGCAGGATTCGAGTAGCATCATTTGCTGGCGTTTACTAGGAATAATTTAGTCAGATCACAGAGCATTATGCTAATGAAAGGTCCAAACCGTGACTGCATTATAGGCTTATACCTTTCATGACTTGAATCTTAAGGTTTCATTAAAAGACTCACTCGTAGGAAGCTTAAGGTTTCATTGAAAGACTCACTCATTGGAAGCTTAAGGTGTCATTGCTCAATCAAAGATGAAGCTTGTTGATTGGTCTGACATTTAGATGACGTGTTAATTGATGCGGTTGTCGTAAGGGACTTCTACAAGAAGTTTTACAACTCTCTAGGCAGAGTACCTAACCGTTGTAGTAGTAGTATAGGCAAGACACAGGGGTTGTTATCGTTCTATAGGGGAATAGGTTAGGAAGGCTTGATCACGGTCTAACAGAATTTCAGGGGTTGAGAGAAGATTATTTTTGTATTTTTATATTTATAAGAAAGCAGTAAAATCATATGTTTAAGAGGTTTGGTTGGTTTTAGCTATTAAACTAAATAATAAACTACACTAATGGTGATAACAATATAATAAAAAGATTGTATTCATTTAATCATGTATTACTCCTTAGATTGCTTCTCCTAGTGTTGTTGCTTTGTCACACTTGTGATGATCTATGTAATTATTTCCTAAGTCCTGAACAGATTACACGAACCCGCCGTCTATTTAATATTCCGTTGAGGCAAAACACAAAGTATGGTAATATGAAGACTATTACCGGCCCCCAAGAGTATATTAAATGCATTTGAAATATATTAAAAGTGGATCAACCATATAAAAGGCAAGGTAGTATGAAGACTGTTACCCGATGGTATCTTTTCTACACAATCATGTTTTCCTAGACATATAAACAGCGATACAGACAAAGGCTGGTTTTCTTAAGCCTAACATGCATATTTATCACAAGAAGCAACACCACTAAGATCTACATTCTAGGTTTCATACAATCATAAATGAATACAATAAGGGGTTTAGTCAAGCATGTTAAAAATAAAGCAAGAACAGTAAAGAATCAAACAACAAGACATATTGAATGATTAAGATAGTCTTACTTGATTAAAACATGAATTGAAGGAGGTACAATAGGGTTTTGAAGCCCTAAAATCATCCTAATAAGCTGCCAAATGAACTAGGGTCTGTCCCCCTTTTTTACTTAAAAGTTAACACACATAAAACCCTAATTTCGGGTTTGTATATATAGGAAAATCGTTGCGACAGCGTCGCGTTTTAATCGTGACGCCGTCAAGAGTAGAATCTAGATCTGCGTGCGAGTCGGTGCGAGCTGACACCGTCAAGAAAGGTTGTAACGCCGTCACTAGGTGGGTTGTGACGGCGTCGTGTAGAACTGGTGACGCCGTCTCCAGGCTCTGTGAGCACAAATCTTCAAGAGTCTTGGTGTTGGTCCGTAGTCTTGTCCGTTTCTTCTCCAAATGAGCCCAAGTCACGTGTATTTCCTTCAAATGCCTTCCAAATGCTAAATACCTGAAAAGGAACGATTAAGTACCTATTTTGGGCATAAATGAACGATTTAGGGGGGTAAATGACCCCGAAAGAGTGTATAAAATGACACCTCATCAGTATTTCCTCAGCGAGTTCCATCATTTACATAACCACCATATTATAGTGGCAAACATTATTTGCCTCTTGTAATCATTACTTAACTAAGATGTTTTTTAATTACCATAATCTACAAACCACCTTGCTGTTATCATATCCGACATAATATCTTACTAAACTCGTCTAACTCGTATAATTTAACTAAATTTGGAATAAATTAATTTTAAACACAACATATCATTTATTTAATTAAAAAAACTAATTATCAAATACAAAAACAAAAAAAGTAATTAGAAGCAAGGTTTTCAATATCAGGATCCTACTCAGGATCGTTTTTGTCTTTGTAAGATCCAGATCTAAAATTGAATCGAGATTTTAAAATCCTACTATAATGTAATTTTCTTAATAGTCATTGCAATATTATGCAAATCTACATATTATTATGTATCATACACACAAAATTATATGAATATTTCATACAAAAGTTGTCATAAATTATTAATGATGTATAGTCTCCCCCGGAACATCCGGACGAAAGAAGTAGCCTAGATAATACTGCTAAACTAGCATGGGCTAAAACTAAATAAATACTCCGGAGAGGCTGACTTGTCGAAGGACATGTCAGGTCCGGAGCCATCACCAGTACACCGGAGAAGCTGGTGTGTCGAAGGACGCGCCAGGTCCGGAGTCATTAGCTCCGTCCTAATGCATCGGTATCAAAGGACGCTCCGACAAAGTTACAGTCCTTGCGAAGAACCACAGTCCTTGGTATGACACATGGCTGACAGTTTGTACCAAGAGAGAGCCCCACGGTTATGTCTTGTAGTGAATCTCAAATAGTATAAAGGGATGGCTCATTTCCCCAAGATGTTACACACAACACCTACTCCGGACCATACTTTATATTTTAAGCATAAACTTTATACCACCATACTTACTCTTACGTCAGATTTGGTCTCGGACTCACACCTCTGGCCAAGCTAAAGGTGTTTTTTCTTATTTTCAGCTAGGAGACGAAGGACTAAGCTCAGGAGGAACCAAGATGCACTCATTTTTATCACCGTTGAGGTTACTTTTACTAAGCCCAAGCAGCCCAAGTAAATTTACCTCAACATTTGGCGCCATCCGTGGGACCCGGCATCCTAATCTACCCACAGAAGAGAACCGAAGAAGGCATGGTTGACTCGCAGCCTATGGAGGAGGAATTTAGGGGAGCAGAAACAAGGGACGCAGGATTGGAAACCTAGGGGGACCTACCGAACCTGTCGTACTACCGCAAAAAACCCTTCCCCTTCTCCGGCCTTCATCAAAGAAAACTCTAATGTATTAAGAACCATTATCAAAGAACATGACCAACAAGCCAAGATGAAAGCTACACCGAGAAAACTTGCTTACGCTGACTCTAACAAAGAAGCTCCAGACGAGTCATTGGCAAGAGGTTTTTCTGACCGATTCTCTCTCGAATCTTCCGGCACATCTGAAACCCACAAACGAACTCGCTCTACCGGTAAAAGTCAGAGGACTCCCTCCAAGAACAAGGAACTGGCACACTTAAGAAGGTCAAGAAGGCTGGAAGACCGGAGCATAACCAAAAAGAAAGCAAGAAGGGAAAGGTCCAAACCCCGAGGGAAAAGGTCCGGACACCAAGAGAGAAGCTCGGATTTCAAAGGTGACGAAGGTTCGGCAGACGCATATGAAGACCTGAATTCACCTTACAAAAGGCCTAAACCCACTACTTTTACCCAAAGAATCACTCATTTCAAATATCATAGGAGGGCCAAACTCCCTTGGAAAATCAGAGTATATGAAGGAAACAAGGATCCAGAGGATAATTAGGTATCTTCTCGGCGGCGGCCGAACAGGAGGAATGACCGATGCCCATTTGGTGCAAGATGTTTGGCCAAACCCTGGGGGAGCGACACGAAACTGGTTCGACGACCTGGACCCTAAAAGTGTTGACAGTTTTGAGGAACTAAGCCAGAAATTCTTGGAAGAATTTTCGCAACAAAAGAGATATGCTAAAGACCCAACAGAAATTCATGGCAACAAGAGGAGACAAAATGAGGGCTTACAAGCTTTCATTGACCGGTTCAAATATGAAAGTTCACACATAAAGGGAGTTCCTCCGGTCCTACGTATCTCAGCTTTTATGCATGGTCATGGTCATCCGGAACTCGCCAAGAAGCTCAATGAAAAAATACCCAAGACGGTGGACGAAATGTTCGAAAGAGTCAAGGCCTTTATTAGGAGAGAAGTCGCCGCTGGGTCAGCAGAAATGGTCCGTCCTTCTCAAGGGGACAAAGGGTATGTTTGTTCAGTATGGACCGGAGTACCCGAAAAAGCTAGGAGTAAAGGTGGCCTGAGAGAAGCGCAAAGGACCATGGGAGTATACACTCATTATCCCCGAAAAGATACTTTCACCCCACTTATCAAGACTCCGAAAGAGATCCTTGCCATGGAAAGTGTGAGCTTCCCAGAACCGCCGTCTTTGATCGAAAATCCTGAAAAACAAAACTTGAATAAATTATATGATTACCACGGGGACAGAGGTCACAACACTAACGATTGTTATCAGCTAAAAAAGCAAATAGAGGAAGTCGTGTCCTCGGGGAAGTTGGCTCATCTAGTGAAGGACATCCGTCGAAACTACCAGCGGAACAACTAGCGGAATGGGAATCAGGGAAGGAACGGTGCGAAGGTCATAAACATGGTAAGGGAAGAAGGAAATCGCAAGAGGCCTTTTGAAGAAGGAAGGTCCGGTTTAAAAGATGAACTTACCTTCCCAGCGATCCCCAGAGTCAATTGACGGACGAACCCATCATATTAGAAGGAATAATAGAAGGAAATCAAGTCCGAAGGATCCTCGTTGACGGTGGAAGTTCGGCAGAAATCATGTACGAACACTACTTCAGAAACCTCCATGTCAACATCCGGTCAAGACTCAGAAGGTGCGGAGCTCCAATGATAGGTTTTTCAGGAGAAACATATCTCCCCATGGGAGTAATAGATCTTCGAGTACCTATGGGAAGGGAAGGAAGAAGTAAGACGGTTCTAATAGAGTTTGCAATAATAAAATGCCGTTCGCCGTACGACATCATAATAAGAAGGACCAAAATGAGAAGCCTTGGAGCAGTGGGTTCTACCATCCACTCTATGATCAAATTCCCCACTAACCAAAGAGTCGTAACAATGGAAACCAGTAGAGAGACACTGCGAGAATGCAAACGCCTAGAAAGGGTACAAGGTTCGTGGAAGGAGGTACAGTGGCGTCAATGTGAAGAGAAAATGTCCAGGATAAGAGAATAAGTAATCCTAAGAACAAAAAGTAACTCCGAAAGAGGGCCTAGTTTAGTCCCTGTGTCACTTGAAAAAACAAGGGGCGGAGAGGATGCAGAGGAAGTATTCAACATCAGCCATGAACGTCCAGACCAATATGTGATGATGGGAACCACGTTGACAACCAACTGCAAGCAGTTATTGGAAGACGTTCTACGAGAAAACATGGAGGTATTCACATGGACCAGATCAGAAAGAACAGCTGTTCCACGATTCATCATGGAGCATCAACTAAAGATATACCCCCTTGCCGAACCAATGGTTCATAAGAGACGACCCATGGCACCAGAAGGAAGACTAGCATTGAAAGAAAAGGTGTTCCGTTGGCTAAAGGAAGGACTAATTAGAAAGGTTCAACACCCCGAATGGATTGCCAATGCGATACCAATTAAACTAGCAAATGGAACTTAGAAGGTGCAAGTGGATTACTCTAGCCTTAACAAAGTCTATGCTAGGGACATGTATCCCTTTCCGAAAGAAGGGGAAGAGCTAGAATTTTTAATGGGATACCCGTACAAATGTTTCCTACGACTTTTGAAGGAATACATCCAAATAATAATGGCAAAGGATGATGAAGAAAAGATTAGGTTTCATACGAAGGAAAGAGTATACTGTTTCACCCATATGCCAGAAGAATTAAAGAACTCTGTCGTTACACTTCAGAGAATGATGTAGAAGGTCTTAGCCGATCAAAGGGGACGAAATGTGGAAATATACTTGGAAGAAATGGTAATAAAAAGCAAAAGTGAGCATAACTTAATTCAAGATGTTAAAGAAATACGGAGAAGGTTGAAAAGAGTGAACATCAAAATTGATCCGATCACATCTTCGTTTGGAGTGAATGAGGGAAAGTTCCTTGGCCATATGGTGACAAAAGAAGGACTAAAAGCAGACCTAGAAAAAATATAGGCAATCATCCTAAGCCCCATCCCAAGAGGTCCAAATCAAATATGAAGCTTATTCTTGCAACTAACAGCCATTAGCAAGTTTATCCCGAAGCTTGCGGAGCTGAAGTGCCCCATACGTGAGGCTCAAACAAGGTTAGAGACAGCAAAAGGATATGGCTGGACGAACGAAGATGAAGAAGCCCTCCGAAGGATAAAAAGGAAATTGGGCAAGTTGCAAACAATGGCCATTCCAAAGAAAGGGGAAGTTCTAATGCTATGTCTACGACAAAGAAACGAGACAATAAGTTATGTGCTACTGGTAAAAAGGGAAGGAATCCAGATACATGTTTCCTATGTGAGCCGACCACTACAATGAATGGAAATATGCTACACCTCAATGGAAAAAAGGGTGCAAGCACTAATTCACACAACAAGATCGCTGGAATCTTTAGAAAACATAAGGTTAAGGTGGTAACCGATGGACCAATGGGGGAAATACTGAAGCTTTCTAGAAGAGAAGGACGGTTGGGAAAATGGGCTGCCTAAATACATACGTATGACATCTCGTGCGTCCAAAGAAAGGAGGCTGAAGGATCAGTAGTGAAGAAGTTCTTTGGTCAAGGAGAGCAAGTGGAAAAAACACGAGATACAAACGAAGGGGGAACGCCCAATCTAAGCTAGAAGCTTCAAGCAAAAGTAACCCCAACACCAAGGGCCTGGAGGTTATACCTAGGCAAAGAAACAATTGAAGAAGGCTCGAGTATAGGAATCATCCTGGTCAGTCTTGAAGAATAGATGTATTTGTATGCCATCCGTTTAAAGTTCAAGGCATCCAACTATGATATGGATTGTGAAGCATTATTAGCAGGATTAACCGCCTCCGCTAATCAAGGTATGAAAGACTTGCACTTCTTCATTGATTCATTAACATTGGTTGCTCAGGTTTAAGGAAACCGCACACCAGCAACGGAACATGAGAGAAGGTACATAGAAGAAATTATAGATGCAACGGCCAAATTCCACAGGTTCTGAATCACACACCTCCCAAAATTCCTGAACCTAAAAGCAGAAGTGTTAAGAGGGTTGGCAACTATAAAGTTAGAATTCCTCAACCAGGAAGTGTCGGTAGGTATCAAAACAAGACCATCGGTAGAAGAGACAAGCAGCGGCAAGAAAGGAAAAGCAGCGAGCAATGCACCAGGGTCAAAACCAAACTACAATCGTAAAGCTAGTGGGAGTAACTGAATGGACTTGTAATCATAACATATATATGTAACCCATCCGAGGTAGCCATTTTCAAAGTGTTAGCTCACCTTGGAGGGCCCTTCTATTTTTATATATCCAAGTGTTTGATTTTTACCTTAACATGATAAAGTCAAATTCTATTGGGCAAGTGACAATGATGCAAACACAAAGCATGGCAAACTCCGGATGGCTCGCTACCTCAGGATAATAATAAAGGAACATACTTACCCCATAAAGACAAAACACATATGGTAAGGCTAAGGTAAAACACAAAAACTTTAGCATAAGGCCGAAGGAGGATACACAGTGATCCCCTCCTTATGGAAAAACAGCTCCGATGAACAACAACGTCGTGGAGAGAACATGCACCAACTAACGAGAAAGGAAACATAAGCAACCTGTAATGTGTACGAACATAGCTAATGAACATTTGCTCCAGTTTATGAGTTAGTCCGGACATGATCTTTCGGATCATACAAAAAACATATAACAGGAGCAAACATAAGGCGTTTTGGGGGCATAAACCAATGCTAAAGTGCTAGATACAAACGTATAAACATTACAAACAAGTTATGAGAAACAAACCAGCGTACCAAAGAGTGGATTATATATTACAAAGTACCTATTACAAGACGAACGAAGTCGGCAATACAATCAACCGAACGTAGTTGTTGGTTACATAAAAAGGAAAGTAAAACAATACTTAATAAGCTAGTAACCAGGAAAGTTCGAAGGCTAGGCATGACAGTATGATGTCTACTTTGGGAAAAAATATGTAGCCCATTGAACCTACGAAGGCTTGACCAGCTGTACTACAGGTCCCAGGGGAAATCCATTCGGCTTAGGGCGGATGGAATGACTCAGGATCCGCTGGATGGACAACAACACATCTACAGTCAGTTTGCCCCAAGCTTGGAGCAACAAATGTTCTACGGCACACCACGCGCCCTTCCCCTAACAGAAAATAGACTTACAAAAAAAAGAGAAAGGAAGAAAGGAAAAACTAAATCTAAACCCCAGAGGAGTTAGCTGTAACCTCTCCACCAACAGTGGAAGAGAGAACCAAACCATCACCTTTCTCACCAGCAGAAAGAGCAACCACAACATCGTTAGGGCCAGAGGAAACACGCCTCGACCCTACCTCCACCAACTCCACAACATCATCAAGAGAAACAGAAATACCATGCACAAAAGCATGTCCAGACTTAGCCGTGACAGTATCATCAGTCATCTTTGGGTCCGACCCGTCAACCTCAGCATTTACCATCTCCTCATTATGCTCAGAAGCAACAACGAAAGCAGTAAGATCAACATTAGCAGGCAACTCCAAGGATTTAGAAGCAGGTGTCACAATCGACTCCTTTGCAATAGGAGGAGAAACACGAGCATCCCTCGGAGTGGGGACATTGGCCGAACGAACCAATTTTTCAGGCTCAAGCTAAAGGATAACTGATAGAGGTTCAGCAACATGCTCAGAAATCTTGTTAAGAAATGCATAGTCAGTTTAAGCAACAAGGGGGGAAGCTTCAGCAAGCTTATCCTGTGCATCAGGCATGAAATTAACCATCTTCTTCAACACAGCAGCAAACTTATCCTTAGTTCGATGCATACTCAAACCACGCTCAAATCCAGCACTAGCAGCCAAAGAAAGAAGTTCACCCTGAACTCTACTAAATTCATCAGAAGCAAGAAACTTTCTGACCAAACCCCGAAAGAATAGTAGCGTGATTAAGAGCAGTGGAAAGATGGGGCTACCTCAGCATGCAAATTATCCAGACTTTTACCAAGAGACTTGATCTTTTTCTTCGTCTCCTTTCCCTTAGCCTTCAACTTTGCAAAAGAAGCATCAGATGAAGAAAGTTTATCATTAAGCCTAGAAACTTGCTTCTTCAAGGAAGACACTTGAAGTTCTAACCAAGTCAACCTTCTCCTCGTAACCTTTCAGCCTGGAGTCCGCTGATAACATATACTCATGATGAGATTGATTCAACCCACGATAGCGATCAAGAAGCTCACCACCATGCGACATCATCATACAATGAAGCACACTCATCTTTGCAGTCAATTGATCATCAGACAAACTCTCAACCCGGACCATCTCTCCCGGCGTGGGAAACTGATCCACCATAGTTTTACAAACAACATGATCCTTGAAAACCTCCTTAGTCAGAACCCCAAAAGTAGGCCGGTATGGAGCATCCCACTCCTCACGAGTAAACTCGCAATTCCCAGCAACACCACCTTCGAGATAAGTGGCATAATATGGACCAGCTTAGAAAGGAAAGAAATCTGTATGAATATCATCACCGGACACATCCTTAAATGAAAGAGCAGGACCAGAGGATGGTCTTGGTCGGCTTGCACCACCAGACGGTGCAGCAACATCATCACCCATAATGCCCTTACCCCGAGAATCTACAAAATAAAAACACAATAAGACAAAGAAAGAAGACAAGGAAGAAAACAAGTTACAAATCAAAAGCAATTACCTTGGGTGTTAGAACCTTCAGCAGCAGGAGCAGCGAAGCTCTAACCCTAGTTCCCTGAAGAAGGGATAACAGCAACAGAACGCAAAGGAGTAACCAACGAAATCTCAACACAAGCATCATCATCACCATCACTTTCATCATTAGAGCTACCTACAAACAAACTGTGACGAGTAGTACTACCGGACGATTGAGCCAAGGCATACCTAGTACGCTTAGCAACATGGCTTGAAGTGGCACCAGAAGTAGATGCCTTTCGCTTCTAAGAAGCTTCAGCTTTAGCAAGAATCTTAGAACTAGGGGTACCAACGGCAAGATCCTCCAGAGTAGAATCCGGAATAACAACATCGGCCGCAGCAAGAGAAGTGCAATAAAAGGGAAGCCATTGAAGGGTTGACCTAACATCAAAATGGGGCTCCTCCTGGACCTCAGCACCGGTCCACTCAAGAAGGCATAGAAAATCATGAATGCCCATAACTGCAAAACGAAAAACAGCAGTGAATGCAAGCAACAAAGGCCAAGGACATAACACAAAACAGTTCAAATCCGCCCCCGTACCATTTCCATTGGCACCCCGAAGCATCGGATCACAGATACGACTCTTCCAAACTCAACTCAACCCAGATAAAACTAATACACCTTCAGGCATATCCCTCAGCTTTATAACATGTGCACTCAACCGGCGCACATCAGCCATACTAAAAGAACCAGCAGCAGGCCGTGGATCATCAATAGCTGCGTCTGGATGTCTCCAAACCATAGAATCTGGAATAGGTCGGCGATCAATAAAAAAGAACCCACTCTTCTAATGCTTCATACAAGAACGGTTATCATCAATACAAACTGGATAAGGAGCACACCGCATAGCAAACGAAAACCAGTCACCTTGTTTACATAACATTTGAAAAACCCTAAACAAGGTCACCGTCGGATCTATTTGAAAAGACCGACAAAGCACCTCAAAAGTAATCACCTTCTTAAGATCTAGAGGGCCCAGTTGAGAGAAATGAACCCTATAATGCTTGATAAGGGCCAGGAGGAACAATGAAAAATGAATACGAACACTAGAAAAATCAAACATCCGATGATAAATACCAATGACATCATCCGGAAGCTCGGACATCACAAATTCTTCGAAGGGCAGCCGAGGATGAAGATCACGGGGTATCTTATATTTAATGATCATATCGTTCAGATCATCGGGGGTGAGTCGAGAATGGTACAGATCAATATCTTTTTAGGCCATAATTGAAAAAATAAGAAGAAAAGAAAAAAGTACATAGGAAGGGGAAGAATTCGGAGCAAAGTAAGCAGCGGCAGAAAGCAAAAACGATAGCTCCGGAAATAATGTGTGTTTTTACTATAGCAAGGGTAAAGCGAAAATTAAAAAGGAGACGACTATTTATAGGGAAAGAAGGAAAAGACACGACAGTTGGAAAGTTATTACATGACACGTTGCAAAGAAAACGTATGGACAAAAAGCAAGCCACGTCCGCATAGGCAGAACATTAATGATGCAAAGCACATTTAAGTCTAGCACTGACAAGCTAGCTTGGCAGATACTAGACTGGGGGGACATGATGAGGTATAGTCTCCCCCAAAACATCCGGACGAAGGAAGTAGCCTAGATAATACTGCTAAACTAGCACATGCTAAAACTAAATAAATACTCCGGAGAGGCTGACTTGTCGAAGGACATGTCAGGTCCGGAGCCATCACTAGTACTCCGGAGAAGCTGGTGTGTCGAAGGACGCGCCAAGTCCGGAGTCATTAGCTCCGTCCTAATGCAGCGGTATCAAAGGACGCTCCAACAAAGATATAAAGGGAGGGCTCATTTCCCCAAGACGATGACCATACTTTATATTATCCGCATTTATCTCATACCACCATACTTACTCTTACGCCGGAGTTGGTCTCGGATTCACACCCCGGGGCGAGCTAACGATGTTCTTTCTTATATTCAGCTAGGAGACGAAGGACTAAGCTCCGGAGGAACCAAGCTACACTCATTTTTTTTATCATCGCTGAGGTTACTTTTACCAAGCCCAAGTAGCCCACGTAAATTTACCTCAACAATTATGATTATGAAATATTTAATAAGATAAAATGTTGTTTTTTTTAATCGTACAAAACACAATTCATAAACTTGTAGTTTTTTATTAGTTTGTAGTTCGAGAAAAGTAAGATCAGATCAGATTAAATCTTAAGATTTTATGGTCAAGATCAAGATTCTATAAGATCTTAAGCTTGCAAAGATCCTATGTAAGATCTAAATCGTTTTTGCAATTAGAAAGAATTGGTTTAAGTTGGGCCATCCATGGACTGACTATCAAAATAAACGAACATTTATATTGGGCCCATAAGACCTATTAATGTTTGTTTGAAAACCCGACCATCAGTTACATTGTTGTTCAAGAAAAGAAAAGTAACCCTCCAAAAGTAAGACTACAGTATTGTTCTTCTTCATCACTGAATTAAAATTAACGATTGTTTTCGATTCACAAAGGTATGATTTTAAATTTTAATAAATGCCATTAAACTTAATCTCAGTTTGTTTTTAAGCTATTATTAGGAAGGAATTTTCGATCTTAATCGTACTAGTATATCATACTCGTACCAAGTTGTTGTTGGTTGTATCAATTTATATGTGTAAGCTATTCATTCACCTTGAAACAAATCGCATATAATTTATCAAAGTTTTAGGTTTTCGACATAATTTTGGTGCTTAGTTCAGACCTGCTGCCTCTTAAGAGATGCAACATATAAAAAAGTTAATTACAATATTTTTTGCATCCTGCGCTTCTGCGTAAGTGCCTGACTAACATAATTATCCTGTTACTTGGCCATTTATATTTTCTTTACTCATACCTCGCAAATGAATATGATCAGCGCCTTGCAAGTTTTAACTTTGCTATGTTATTTGTTTCCATAATGCTAGAATGAGTTTATGTTCGTCTTCCGTATTTTTGGATTTGACCAAGATGGCGCATGGATAAAGCTTATATATTTCAAATGAGTGACTAAGCGCAGTCATCACTAGATTAGACTAACAACTCATATACTTAAACTTCTAGTACATAAGTTTCTGTCTAATATAGTACAGTACCTGTTTGTTTTGCTTTCCATCTTCTAACTCTTCTGTTGATTTTGGAGTATCTTCACTATTTGTTTCTAGTTGACCATCAGTATGTTATTTTACACGTAAAACTTGTTATAATGTTAGAATCTGCTGTCTAAGCGTATACAATTCAAACTGGTTTCATCGCTTAAAGTGTGCGTTTGATTCTATAATACAAGTATAGTACTTATATATCTGTTATTTATATGGATTGGAGCATATTATCTAGATACCATGTAATGCACTTGTGTCTTGATTAACTAATGTAGCCTATGGACTAAACTAAATTTTGTATTCTTTAAAGTTATAATCATGAAACTTAACACAAAAAAACTCCCCATAGGTTGTTCATTTCCTTTTCAAATAGACTCCTAACTACTACTGCCTACTCATCAACATTGTAGTAAAATCATCACCCCACTTTCTTTAAAACAATAACTATCATTACTAAGCTGTTCAAACGCTATCGAATATAACAAAACAAAATAACCTTGATGGAGAAACAACTTTGACACTTTGACCTAAGCCATATCAAGGCCTCCTTAATATCGTGTTCTTCAAGTTGAGAACCCAAATGAAGTTACAGAAGGCCCATTTTTTATTTACGTATTCTGGCCCAAGAGGAGTCTGGCCTACCCAACCCAACCCATTAATTTGTATTATCTGCAAAGAACAATCTCAGTAATTCTATTGCCTGATAAAACTAGCTTTCTGATCAAGTCATCAAACTTTAGTTACCTTACAACATTACAAACATTGCCTAAAACCTACAATCATATTTTACACGTCTCATTCTTTTCCTTCTTTTTCCCTCAGCCGATTAATCATTAAAGGTATCACACTATCATTTATGTGTTTTTAATTTTCTTACGCTTAGTTACTCAAATTGATTGGTAGATATCGTTAAATATTATTTGCATCATATGTTATGCATCACATCTTTTAATAGCTGAAATTAAAGGGGTGTTTGGGATTGTGTAATAGCCGAGTTAAAAGGTGTTTGGGACTGTGTTAATAGTCAAGTTAATTGTGGGGGGGTGTTGGGTACTGCTTTTACAGCTGAAAAATGGGGTGTTTGGACAGTTTTTATACCTAAATTAGCGGGTGTTTTGACCCATTGATAGCGACATCAAACTTGCTATTATAAGATGAAAACTTGCTATGTTTAGTTTATAATAACAAGAGCATACAATGCAGAAAGCACAAAAGAGGACGCCTTTGTCATTCTAGTCATTGTGATGCTTATACCTTTGAGTCCTTATAAATACTTGTGTACCACTTAAAGTTCCAAACGCCCCTTCATATGTCTGGGATCCCCAACTTCTGAAACTGATGTTAATTAGATGGAAAAAGGAGTTAGTATGTATAACATATAGTTTTGGTTTGTTATGTTGGTTATTATCAGATTTACGCACGGCAATGACATGAATTGTGCTATACTCCAACTGCATCTTTTTGGGATTCTGGTGTCGTTCTTGAACCTTTAGCAAGTTCTACTTTTGTACATCAAGGTCACTTCAGACTAATACTGCTTCTCTTATTGTTTAAGGGTTAAATAAGATCAGTTCACAAGTATGCAATAAACCAGAATCTGATTATGCAGGGGGTTATTTATCATTTCAGCAACTTATGCTTTTCAAAATGGGGCCTATTTGCTCATCTACTATACTAAGATTACTAGTCTAAGCTCAAGTGTGGATTGAAAAACATTATTTTGAAGACGTTTTGTTAGTTGCTTGTTTTTTTAGTATACTCGACCTAAATGTTTGGTTGATTTCGGCATTTGGAGGTTCAAAATTTTGTAGACCTTTTGTTTTGATGTTTATTTTTTGATATATTCGACTTTAATGTTTGCTTATCCGTTATCTAGTTATTTAAACAATAGGGGGTGTTTGGTTCAAGGTTTTTTTTATGACATTCATTTAGTGTTTTTTAGGATGGCCCGTTTGACCCGAGCCCGTTTTGACCTGAGCCCCGTTTTGACCTGTGCTCGTTTGATCCGAATTGTAAATTTGCCCGTTTTGACCCGTTGGCCGCCTGTTTTCAATCAGTTCCACTTTTTAAATCTTTTGTATTGTTTCTGGTATTTAATTGCTAAAGTTGATTTCAAGTTTGAGACCTTTTTTTGGGGATACTGTTTTGTAGATGTCGAGAAGATATGACAGCCGTACAACAATCTTTTCCCCAGAAGGTCGTCTCTACCAGGTCGAGTATGCAATGGAAGCCATTGGAAATGCAGGGTCTGCCATTGGAATCCTATCAAAAGATGGAGTCGTCTTGGTTGGTGAGAAGAAAGTAACTTCAAAGCTCCTCCAAACCTCAACCTCAACCGAGAAGATGTACAAAATAGACGATCATGTAGCATGTGCTGTAGCTGGTATCATGTCAGATGCCAACATTCTCATCAACACTGCACGTGTCCAAGCACAACGCTACACTTTCTCTTACCAAGAGCCAATGCCCGTAGAACAACTGGTTCAATCTCTCTGTGACACCAAACAAGGCTACACACAGTTTGGCGGGCTTCGTCCTTTTGGGGTCTCGTTTTTATTTGCTGGGTGGGATAAGAACTATGGATTCCAGCTTTACATGAGTGACCCAAGTGGAAACTATGGTGGGTGGAAGGCAGCTGCTATTGGTGCAAACAATCAAGCGGCTCAGTCGATGCTAAAACAGGACTACAAGGATGATATCAGTAGAGAAGAGGCTGTGCAATTGGCTCTTAAGGTTCTTAGCAAGACGATGGACAGTACTAGTCTTACCTCGGAGAAACTTGAACTTGCTGAAGTTTTCTTGTCATCATCAGGGAAGGTTAAGTACCAGGTCTGCACACCCGATGCTCTCAGTAAGATGTTGGTCAAATATGGTGTCACCCAGCCGGAAGCTTAATTAGTTTGCTTTGTCTTTAATTTGCTGGTGATAGACTTTGTTTTGGATAATTGTTTAAGTTGTATGGTTGGATCTATATATTGTAATGTTGGTTGTCATAAATATATGATAAGTTCTCACTCATGTTTCATAAACAACATGTTTTAAATTCGGGTTTTAGTTTTCATAAGATACAATCTCTAATTATGCTAGTGCCCGCATAGACCTTATTGTCGAATCTGCTTGGCATATCACTAAATATGCTAGTTAGATACAATGTCGAATTGTGTCAAAAGTTGGAATGTTATACTTGATGATAGGACTGTCAAGAGTATATCACACCCACAGCGTACAAACAGCCATAATTCGACATTGTATCTATATTATCTAGGGTTTGGTTTTTTGTAGGATGGCGGGAAAGGATATTATAATGTTCATTGTTATAAGGTTATAGTTTTCATAAAACGGCCAAGTTTTGTTGTGAAAGCGTTTTCACGAAATAGATGTATTTTGCATCGAGAATTTAAAGAATTTTATACATGTAATTTCTTAATTAGGAATTTAGGATTCAGCCACATTCCATTTGTACTCAAACTTTTTCTGTTTTAATATATTTTACCTGGTAACCATTTACAAAAAAAAAAAACAATTTTTCGGCCTTTAGGTGACTTGTTTGAATCATAAGTCTTATTTATTTGTATGTTCAATTGGTTTTGTTGAAATAGAACGTATGTATGTCGACATGTTGCACCGTGTTATAGTAAGCTCGTCATCTGTTTTGAGAATAACTGGTGGTTCACTGGTTTGACTCCACATATTGTAACCCGAAAATGGTAACACTGTAAATTTTACTAAAGCCGCTATTTGAACAAGCCTTGGCGTATTATTGTTTTGTATCCGATGCCAAAAGTTTTGGGGATGGCTTTCATAAAAACCTTATTTGTACAGCGCACTTTATCAATTTGTTCGGGCAGACAAAGAAAAAGCAAATTTTGATTTTTAATTCTAAAAATAATTTATGAATGCAAATTTTGGTTCGTTTGGCTTCGTGGAACCAAACGGGTCAACCCGGGTACACGATCTGGGTCAATCCGGGTATAGGGTCCGGGTTAAACCCTATCACACGATTTGGGTCAACCCGGTTACACGATCCGGGTGACCCGTTAAAACCACAAATATTAACTTCATAACTACTTTGTTTCAAGTCCTTAGTTCCGCAAGCTATATGCAAAAAAGCTTCAAATACAAATATTGTTTTCAAGCAAAGTCTTAAATCACGCAAGTTAAACAGAACTCCATAGCTTTATAAGAACCACGTTTAAAACGTGTTTTGAATCCATTGTGATAAATCTAGCTAGAATGAGCCTTTGGTCTTCAAAGGGTTGGCATACACCCATTTGCACATCTTGACTGTAACCTGGAAACAACTAAGATATGTAATACAAATTCTTGCTTCAAAACATTACTCCTAAACTAGAATGGCATGGATTTAATCAAATTCTTGCTTCAAAGTTCATTATAAATTTGCGACTTGCTCATTGATTTAATCAAATTCAGACACAAAGCCAATAAGAACTTAATATTATAGCATCATCTAGCACACAAATGAAAGATAAATTATTTCATCTGCGAAATTTCTTTGTTAAATGTGGTCATCTTCCAAACACAAGGCTGGCACAAGCAAGCCCATCTGCTTTATAGATGACATATAAACACTTTCATCAGACAAAAAAAAACATGAATTATGTATTACAGCACTAAATTTACAGTAACATGGTGCTATCATAGCATAATACAGTATGCTATTGAGAGGTCCACTCGCTAACTCTAGTCTATATCGATATGTAATCCCAACCATGACATATCGTCATGTTGGAATAGTTACATGGCTAATCAATTTCATCAAACAGAGACAAATTAATTTCTAGTTCAATTTTTGTGGTGACTATTTAACTCACCTAAGCTAGCTCAAAAGGCCAAATAAGCTCCAAACACTCTCTTACGTAAGATTAATGTTTTAAGAAAAATCTGTATTGAACCAATAACAGCAATCATATCCAACAAATTGACACATCATTCATCTGGATAATAACAGCAGGTAAAGGGATTATTAACTCCAAAAAAACGAAAGCTGAATCAGATTGTTTAATAAAGGGCTAATGACTTGAAAATGCAAACTTTTGTTTTTAGAAAGATGATATAACCAATTTTTCAAACTGCAATTTCTCAGTCAAACATAATACCAACAATATATAATCTAATTTCTCAGTCAAACATAATACCAACAATATATAATCTTTCAAAAGATAAGAGAGGAACCATCAGAAACCAAATTTTTATCCCAAGCAGCTAATTAAAGCTATACGGTTTGGGGGTGTTTGTTTCAGCTTATGAAACATAAGTCCAAATTGGGCTTATATTTCATAAGCCCTAATTTTTCGGCTTATTTTGAGACTTGTGAGGTATATAAGTTCAATACGATATGATAAACTTATATAAGCTCATAAGTCTCAAAATAAGAGGCTTATATAAGTTATATTATATAATAATGACTAAAAAAAGAGAGAATTGCAAAAATCGTCCTTGTGGGAAACCTTGGAATCCGTTTGTCCTTTTGTCGAACTGAAATAGCCAATATACCCATCTGTTTCACAAGGACAATTTTTGCAATTTCGATACCACGCGGACCAAACGTGCAAATTGGCCAAACCACAAAGACAATTTTTGAAGTTCTCTCTTAAAAAAAATACATTAGTTGATAAAAGGGCTTAGAAACAAATATGGGTTGGAGAAAGTTTATCAATCACAATGAATCAGAGTGGTGCATGCAATGAATAGAGTTTAAATTTTATAAACAATATACAAAAATAGTAGCAAACTGCGCAAACTTGTTATCATTACTATGCTGAAGCATACGAATGAAATTTCGTCATCTTCCGACACAAAGTTGGCACAAGTATGAGCCAATCACATAGATATAATAATCTAACCAATCACAAAAAGTACTAGACATAAACTAAGTCTTGTAGCGAGAGAAATGACATAGACACAAATTTGGTGACATTTATATAAAACTCGATTTTAATACCATCATATCTATTTGGGGTATTCAGATTCGTAAAAAACCAATAAGCTTTCATCACCTTGAAGCTTATGAAAGTAAACACCCATTTGAGTATCTTAAAATATTAGTAATTAAAGATGCCTTCTTTGGAGCAAATTTCCAACAAGAGTCCTCATTTGACTTGTATCGGGTTCATACAATTCTGCCGTGCTTTCTCAGGGTGGTACAATGTTTAAGATGGTGCCAACATACCATCGATGGTTGAAGAGGGGGGTTTTGATTGCGTCTTAGTATACACGTGATCAAAAGATTACAAGCATACTCCATCCATCAGTCATTAATCAATCAACTAGGCTATGCAATTTTAGCATAACAATCTACTTATGATATAAATAATAAATAGTATCAAAAGAAAGATATTGATAAAAAGTTGAGACCTTTTCTTTTCTGTCTTCGTTCTTTTCAACCTCTTTACTATCATTGCTCTTATCCCGTCTGCCTGAGTTTTGTTTCATATTCTTTTCCGCTATCTTAAGTTATTGGAAGTGTTTGCCGAGTATCTTGTCTTCCAACTGATGTTTCAAAAACCCTAATTAGATGGATTTGGTGTTACAGACGTGTGTCCCTTCTTTATAGAAATAGATCCCACGGATCTAATAAGAAAAAGAAGGGACACATGTATAACATATCCATCTAATTAGGGTTTTTGAAACATCAGTTGGAAGACAAGATACTCGGCAAGCACTCCCAATAACCTAAGATGGCGAAAAAGAATATGAAACAAAACCCGACAGAATAAGAGCAATGATAAACCTAAAAAGACGGTTAAAAAGAACGAAGACCGAAAGAAAAAGGTCTTAACTTTCATCAATCTTTCTTTTGATATTATTTATTATTTATACCTTAAGTAGATTATTATGCTAAAATTACATAGCCTAGGTGATTGATGAATGGAATATGCTTGTAATCTTTTCATCAGGTCTATATTAAAACGCAATCAAAACCCTCCTCTTCAACCATCGATGATACCGTAAGCAGTCACGATTCCCAAATATGGTATGTTGGCACATCTTAAACATTGTACCACCCTCAGAAAGTATGGTAAAATTGTATAGAATAGAATTTAATGAATTGTATGAACTCGCCAGGAAATTGAAGAAAATTAGAGAACTAGTTGATCCTGAGCTTGTTAGACCTTTGCCACCTAATGATGACGTGGAGTTTGAGGTTATGGATTTAGTGATGCTTATCATCATGATGGGTGGTGGGTTGGTACTGTGGGAAATATTATTATTGATGGCGTAAATAATAACGAGAAGAAATATGGTGTTAAGTTATCTATGAAACTTGATGAGGTTTTTGAGTTTATACAAGTCAAATGAGGGTTCATGCTGCTCCAAAGTATCTTTAATTACTTATATTTTAAGCTTATGTTTGTACTAGCTTACTGACATTTGAAAAATCCAACAAACCTGACTCATTTGAACTCGCAAGGCTTATAGCTTTTAACATAAACCTTAAGGCAAATTTCAATTTAAAAGCATAATTGTCTTGTTCATAATAAAATGCCTCTTGTTTGCCTATATTCAACCATTGGGATTTTGAGTGACGTTTACTTATTAAGTCTTCATTTTCTTGAATAATAACATGTTACACAGGATCCAGGATGTTAAAAAAGAATCCTTGCATTGGTGGATGAGCACGGATACCTTGGACATGTAGCTGGATTGTTGAATGCGGCTACTCATTTTAATTTATACATTCATATAGTTGGATTATAATTAGAACATTAGAATGTCAATTGTTGAATTCAGTTGCTTATTATATCTTTCATGTAGAAATAAAAATAGGCAACTCGTATATACAGTATAAGAGAGTAAGTAAAACACTTGTGATCATGACAAAATCTATTCTGACCCAGCTCATACCGTTCGATTCTGAGGCAGATTTACGACGTAGGCTGACGAAGACATTTCAAAAAGTTGTTGAGGCTTCCTACAAGGAATATGACTTATATCTTCCACAGGATCTGGGGGAGGAGAGATTGGAAGGTGGTAATAATGTTTTTTTAGATCAGGTGGACCGATTGTAGATGTGGTATTGCTTATAGCTGGTATGTGCGTTATCTAAACGCGAAGGTATTGTCACCATGTGCTGATGGAAGCTATGTGGAGTTGCTAAATGTGTTTCACGCTCGTACATATATCATAAGTTTATAGAACCCTGCGATCAATTTAGTGTGTATGAATTGCCGGAGAGGGGATTCTTGCAAGTATCATAAATGCTAGGAAAAAAATCTGTGTTCATGATCGTATAAAGATTGCAATATTTATGATGTTGAGATTTGATAAACTGTTAACCATTAACTACCACGAGTACACATCGGATATGGATCATGTTTGGTTCATATAGTTAACACACAATAAATCAACAAAAGGTAAACAAGAAAACTAACCCTTGAAGTCAGCAGCAAATGTTAATGAAACAAAGTGACTAAATTGTCACCTCTATGGTTGCTCACACAACACGTCAAACAAGTACGCCAAGATGCTAGTCTTTACTTCACGTCTCAAACACCAAGTGTTATACCCTTCGTTTCTTAAACCGAATTCCAAAACAACCCGTGTTTAATACTTGTTCTAGATTAGATCCAAATACCAAGTGGTATGCGTTTGGATCGAACCAAAAACAAAAGAGAAGGACAATAAAACTGACCACCATAGGATTCGAACCTAGGTCAGTTGTACCACAAACAAACAAAGGGTTTAATGTTCTTGATAACATACGATCGAAAACCAACAATAGCTGCCGAATAAATCAACAAAGAGAAAAGACACGCGCATGCAATTAATATTGCATGATATTGTACATGAAAACCATACGTATGGTTATGCATGGAAAACCATGCCAATAGAATTACTTCCAGGGACCATGCGTAGGGTTTTATTTTCCATGTTGTGTCGTATGAAATATTAGGGTTGTTTGTATGTTACGAATCAATGAGAAGAGGCATTGAGGTGTTTATATATCACCCAAAACCCTAGTCCTTGTGGAACAAGGAGACTTACTTCAATCATTATCCAACTCTTTCCATTCTCTCCTAAACCAACTCAAACTCTCTCTCACTCTACTATACATAGCCGGCTGCTAGAGCCCTTGTGGTTCGAGATTTGTGTCGATTTAGTCCCTTCGGTTTATTACGTGAAGTATATTTACCAATAAATGTACTCTAAGTGTTTTAACGTGTGTGCCCCCAATAGGCTCACACATTTCTAGTCGTATAGGTGCTAATCCAACTAACATATTCCAACAGCTCCCACTTGGGAGTTGGAGTAGCAGACAACCCATATACTAACGACGGAAATATCTAGCAACACTCACATTCGTTTTTCACAATAGCAAATGTTGAGATCAAGTTTCAAAACATCTTATAGCATCGTGTATGTATCTTTGCTTTAATCATCCCTTTGTTCAGATAACCGATCAACCATGGATATGAATTAACACATTCCATATAGTTTAACCTTTTAGATTCTCGTTATAGAACATTATACAGATATACCCAAATGGTAATCAAGAATCATCTTGGATTACCTTTTGTTTGCGATCCACACTTATCAGTGATTAATTCTGGAGATAGGTGCAATGGTCTATCCTGAATAAGTGAAGGAACAATTTTGTTGTAATACAAGTGTTGTGAATGCTGGTTAATCACTTCAGAATAGCCTTTATAACTACCATTTTCAGGTTAGCGTTTGACTTATAATTAAAATGTGATATCCACACATACCCCAGAACTGTGTTTGTTCTAAGTCTAGGATGCCTTAACTAACAATTTTTCCTATTTTACTCATGACCAGATCCAAAAGTAACTTATTCCGACGGTTGGGGGTCAATTGCATTTGTGAATAACCACAAGTAACACATTCTTCCTTGTCGATTCTTTTTCGCTTCACTCCCATCGTTTGAGTCTCACCCTATTTTTTCATAGTTACTTCTTCCTCTTTACACGGATATAAGTCGATGGGTATATGACACTTACGGTTTGTACGCATGTATCCAGCCATAATTGGGTCGATATAACGTTAATCCTAGTTGAATGCATTGATTCCCCACGAAACCTTAACTTTTGATGGAGACCATCATTTATACAATTAGGAAGTATAGCTCATCGGTTATTGACGCCGAAAGAAAATAATACTAGTATATTAATATATATATATATATTATATATATATATTATATATATATATATATATATAGTATATATATATATATCTTTATAGTAAGGATCCATATAAATGAGAAGAAAAACTTATTATGAGAATGATATAAGAAAGAATCCACAACCACACATTTTCAGATGCACTATAAAAGATGCATCTCCCTTAAAATTTTCTTTCCTAATTTTAATATGTGTGGTAAAAATATTCTTATTCTTTCCTTGTATTTTTTTTCTCACTGATCCCTTCATATATATATATATATATATATATATATATATATATATATATATATATATATATATATATATATTGGCATTTTCTTTGCAGAACCACTTTTTGGTACAGAACATACTGCACCAATTTTGACGTTAGATATTTTATAATGGATGAGATTTGATTGTGAATTAGTGTAATAATATATGTAAGAGGATGTTACGTAACCTTTTTAAAAGGTTAAAGGTCTTTAGGAATTGCAAAAAATATCTTTTATATACTTATTACATCTGGACCAGTTACATAAACCATCTCCCTGTCTAGCTTTCAAATATTTTTCTCTTGTCTCAACAAGCCGCCACTCACACACATTTGTGTTTTGCGTTCTACACTCAACGTAGACTGTCTCACGTACGCCGCGCACCTTCCACAAAGATTTGTCACCTTTTTCCCCGGGATAAAAGAAGAACAATCGTCCATATCGATTTGTTATTTGTGATTGTGATACGGAATTTATTTGTCACCTTCTTGTCCTATTCTGTGGATCTGGAATTGTATTTGTGATCTGCTCTACGAAAATAAAAATAAATGTTGATAATTTCATTTTGTGATCAACGTATGGGTTATTCTCATTCGCGTGTGGCAGTAACCGCCGAAAATAACATCGAAAAAGCTTTCTAGAAAAAAAGGATCGTCATTCTTTAATCTTGTTCTCTTAATGTCAAGGTGACGGTTTATAATTCTGTTTTATAATTTATGATATGGTTTTTTTTGTGTTTTAAATTTGTAAACTGTGTTCATTTGTTGACTAATGTGTGATGTTCTTAGTTTCTTCATTTTTTTTATTTAGATCTTACATATCATAAAGAAGTGCAATAAGACCTATAAAAAATTGTTGGTTAGTAAGTGACGAGATGCAGTTCGTTTAATAGTTTTATATGGACTAAATTTATGGTGCTTAATTCATGTTATTTTCAATCCGTATGGGTGTCTGATTAATGAGTGAGCGCACATTCTTATTATCTTTTGTGTGTCGGCTGGTTTCATGGACCCTTCTGATAATCAAATGTGTTGGATTTTGTTGTTTTTAATTTATATTGTTTTTACATTAGACAAAAGAGTGTTATTTCATTGTTTTTTAAGCATTCTTATATATTAGCAAAACTTTAGTCTCTTGTGATGTATTTTCTGAATTTAAGCATTCTTATATATGTACCATATGTTACGCTACTTTATAATATTGTGCCACTAGAAAAAAAAACGATACGTGTATATGGATGTTAGATTACTTTGTAGTGTTAATTTATTTCCTAATGTATAGTACTTTATATATGTATTAATTAATCTTTGTTTTGGTTTGTTAGAGATTAACAATTTTTTTTTGCAGCGTGCACATTTGTTTTTGATGACGGGTACATAAATTCTAATGAGTTTGACGAGAAAGCGTAGCGTGCACATATGTTCTCGAAGTCGTGCATATGTGTTCTTGATGCCGTCCGTATATGTTCTCGAAGCCGTGCATATATGTTCTTGAAGCGTGCACACATGTTTTTTAATCTCTTGCACATCCATATTGTAATTGAATTGTATTTCATTTGATATCAAAATTTGTGTATGGTATTTAGGTTTTTGTTTTGCTATAAATTTAGAGTTTACATGTATATGTTTATGTTTTTGGTTATAAATTTCAAAGATTAAAAAATGTAAACCATAAACATAAGTGCAATTACCATTTAAAAGAAATAAGTTTGATGTCTAAACAATTCTACCCAAGAAACATATGTAAATTTACAATATTTAAAAAAAACATATATGCACCTTAATTTCAGAAAAACATGTAGACTTAAAAAAGTATAAATAAAAAAAAATTAATTCCGAAAATTAAGGAAACAAAAAAAATGATTTTTATATTAAAAAAATCAAAAAAGAAAAATTAAAATGTGTTTTGACTATTATACTTTTTTGAATAAAGAAAAA
>BQNB010092686.1:0-26554 GCA_026074375.1 Tanacetum coccineum
TATCCAAATCTAATCGACTAACGTTTTATCTTTTCGCACACTTCATAAATGGCCTTAGATTTACGTAGGAAACCCTTCAAAACATCGAGGACGATGTATAGTTCTAGTATGGGGGGATCTTCGATTTGATTTTGCCTGCAGCCGTTGTTATCATGTAATCCCGTTTTTACCACCAAAAAAATAAAAAAATAAAAATGAAAAATTTTCAAAAATACAATAAGTGTTTTGTCACAATTTCGACTTTCCTAATGGGTAGAATGAGAATAATTTTTGACTCGATCGGGCGTGTTGAGCCCTAGCTAGTTCCTAAATTGTAGGCTAAGCTTTCACGAGGTGAAGAACAAGAAATGATAGAGTTAAATATAAGTTTATGTGCTAAGCAAGATTCTTCTAAAGCTTATATGAGTAACTTGTGGCTTTTTCTCCCATTAGCTTTTAATCCACCTAATCATACGTGCTCATTTCAATTCAACTAAGTCAATCGATGTTTTTAGAAAAAGCTTCAAATTTGTAACTTGATTCTTTAAAGCGAGGTTTTTCTGTTCTTAGTAATTTGAAAGTTAAAATGCCAAAGAAGCATGAATGAAATATGAATGCAAAAATGCATGAATATTAAAATTATGCCAATGAAGCATACATTTGAGTATATGGAGCAAGTAAAAGATGTGTCGTGATATCCCACTCCGCTAACCACGAGGTGGGGGTTCAAACTAAGACATCTTTACTTCTAGGGATTTGGTGTGTTGTGATATCTCACCAGGAAGCGAGGTCTAGGTGAGGGTTCAAACTAAGACACCTATCCTTAGCCATATTAGGAAGAAGGTGTTGATGTGATTTCCCACTACGCTAGCAACGGGGTGGGTTTTCAAACTAAGAACACCGGTCGTTGGTTGTGATATCCTACTAGGGAGCGAGGCCTAGGTAGGTGTTCAAACTAAGCAACGCATTCCTAGCTTTAAGAACTTATGATTATGATGATGAAGATGTTGCAAAAAGTTCTACAGTTAAAATTTCGTTCTTTAAAATCAAGTTACAAGGTCCTAATAAGTTGTTGCTTTGAGTCATGATTCATCTTGAATTACGACTATGGAAATAAGTTGATCTATGGTTGAGTTGAAATGAGTACACACATTTAAATCATATATCCATGTTGGGAGTTAAAAGTTCACAAGTCATAAGTATGAGTGCTTAACATTTAGACTTATATTGACAAATGATCTTGTTTAATTGCTTGGTTTGGATGCTTGGTTTGGATATAGTGAAAAATCCTATATAGGGACGATGAATTTATTCAGTCAGGACATCCGTAGTTAGATTATTCTTATGGGCGTTCTCATTCTATGATCCCAATGTTGAATAAATAAAGGAAGTCAAACAGGTTAGTTAAGAAAGAAAAAGAAAGAAAAATCAAAAATATTAGGGACCCCCCCCCTAGTTAGTGTACATATAATATTTTTGGTGTGAAAACCGGACCTTGTCGAAGCTAATCTGATTCTATAGTTCCCCTTGTGCGTACAATTAGCTACTTTTCTAGGTAATAGTAGAGGGGGTCGAGATTCTTAGTTTTCTTGAGTGTTTACTTCATAACATTGCGTGAGGACACGGCAATACCTTAGTATGGGGGATTTTGGTATGTGCTTAATTACACATACCATTTTCCTTTAAAAACGGACTTAAATGACTAAAAACGTACCAAAAATACATTGTATTTGTATGTTTTGCATTTGTATTGTGCAGGAAACGGATATTCAAGAAAAGGAACAAAAAGAAAGCCAAAAACAAACAAATCCATGAAGAAAATACAACTTGAGGGGCTAAAACTGCCAAGCCTAAAGTTGTATTACAAAAAATAAAAAGACAAGGGTCAAAACTGCAAACCGGGTAGAGATTGCATTTAAGTTATATAACTTAAGGGGACCATTCTGCCTACTTCCCCAAAAGCCTTCTTTCCCGCCTTGACAAACCCAGTTACAACTTGTATGTCGCCCCATACTTCTCCCCTGCAAAACCACTCAACACCCTACCAAAATCATTTCATCCACCCTACTATTTCCCCCCCCCCCCAGCTGTATAAAGTCCATGTTGGCAATCCCTCTCCATTCCCAAAGCATTTCGATGGCTGAGATTGTCTCCAAAGAAGCTCAAAAGAAATCAAAGGCTGGGATTTGCTCTAGATTCACCCGGGAACACTCTATACTGCTTCCGGTTTACTTGATTCTGCTTTTAGACTATCCTTACTATATTTTTTTTATTTTTATATTTTAAGGTATAGTTTGGACGGATCAATGTATGATTGATTTTTAATGTCTAGGAGACGTTAGGTTGATTGTATGGATCACCTATTTTGATTTTGTGTAGTTGGAAGTTTGGCGAAATTTAGCGAATGAGGCAAAATGAACTCTAGAAGCTGGTTGCGTTTGCAAGTGGTTTTAGGATAATTGGGAGTACCCATAGAGCATTAGGAAGAGCTTGTAGCAACTAGGAAGTGTGGAAAACATCCAGAAACAGCCCCTACGCTAAACCGGCTTAGCAGGCATAGCCAGCCGGCCGGTTGGTTAAGAAGCCGCACGGCAGAGGGGTGGACAAGGCACCAGCCGCACGGCTGGAGGGCTGTGCCGGGCCACTGGCTCGGTCTGATCCGGATCCCTTTTTCAATTTTGTACCGACAAACTAGGGGCTTCCGATTTAGGTCTTCTTTTTTCATATATGCTTGTTTATGCTTATATTTGTTATTTTTGCAAAAAGCTACGCAAAGTTCACACCCAAACCTACTCAGGAACTGTTAAAGGCTATTTTGAACAAGCAGTACTAACTCCTAGTTAGTACTGCTAGTTGATTTTAGGAACAGTACTAACTTTAGCCTAGCAGTACTAACGATCACAAGTTAGTACTGGTAGTTCATTTTAGTTAGTACAAATGTTAGTCCTTTTAGCTTATGTCTCTACTTATTTAAGATTAGATTAGCTTTTTAGAGTATATTAAACCATTTTCCTTTACTTTCTTTAGGGGTAAGCTTATTTAAGCTTATTTTCCTTTTTCAAAATATTTTAAGAGTTTTTCAGTTTTAGTTTTTCAGCTTATTTATCATTTTAGTTGCTTATTCAATTAACTAAAGTGCTTATTAAGTTAGGTGAACTTCTGTTTTAGCTTTGTTTGCTTATTATTATTTCTTTAAGTCTTGTTAGCACTAGCAGTACGAACTTAGCTAAACAGTAACTAACTTGAGCTAGCAATACTAACTCCAAGTTTGTACTGGTAGTTAAAATGTTAGTTACTGTTGTTAGTACTGTCGTGTTTTTCTTGTTTAATTTAGCTTAATAGCTTTTGTATTGGTTATTCAGAGTTAGTTTAGTATTTTGATTTGTTTTATAAAGTTTATTTGGCTGATTTGTGATTTATTGTAAAGTTTTAAGCGTTGTTGCCTATTTGGTTTTGATTCTTATTCCCAGCTTATTTTCTTTGCTATTTTTTATGTGGCTTTTGATTATTTTTTTTCTGTTTCTGTGCCCAATCATTCCTTGTGACATTACAAACATAAATCAACAATAGTCTTTCGATTTTCCATCCTCTAGCCTGTTGGGACATATCGACCCGGAGTTTACTTATACTTGCTTCCGTTTACTGGTCTCGCGGAATCTTGCATCCTTGTGTTTATTTTTAATTTAATATAGATAGATTTTCAGAGTGAGTTTCCGGCGAGTTCAAATTTTGGCGCCGTTGCCGGGGAGGTGCAGCAAGAAAATATCGCTCGTTTGACAGTTTGTTTTTGAACTGTGAATATTTCCTTCATACAAAAAAACATAAAAAAGTACAAAATTATTTTAATTTTTTTTTTTTAGTATAATTATCTTACATAGCAAAGAAAAAATATAATAATATAAATAAATTCCATAAAAATATATAAATAAAATAAAAACTCCTATATTTATTCAATTGTTCCTTAACGTGTGAACAATACAAATTTCCCACACTCGAATTCAAGGAGTTTAAAACTTACCCAATTGTTCGTTTCGAGGTACGGTCATCTCAAAAAGAAAATACAAACTATTAACAAGTGGGTATAAGGAGGTTGTTCCAAGGAACTAACGACGCGAAAAGGAGAATAATAAGACTTTGCGTATTCAATACTCCTCCGCTTACCTGATTGTATTGCTTTTTGGGAGCTACAGTGAATTATTCTGAATTTTGGGTTCAAGTTGTCTAGTTTTGGTTCTGTCGTTTAAAATAGATGTGAATTAATCTAAAAAAAAAAACCAAAAATACTATTCTTATTCATATTTTAGTGCCATGCGCCACTCGTTTCAAGCTCGTCGTCTACGTCAAACAACAATACATAAAACAGACAAGTTTCCTAGAACTTGTTGAACTTTCCCATAGTCACGATGGCTGATAAAATGTCACTATGGCCAGAATTGCTTCCAGGCTCCCACAGAGGGATACGAGACGCAATTATTGTTCTGGAAAATTGAAGCAGCAACAATTTTGAGATCAGACATGGGTTGCTGATCTTGTCCAGAAACAAGAGTTCTCGGACATGACAAAGGGGACCACTTGCCCACATCCGTTACTTACAATAAAATCTACTCTACCTTTGAGGTTACCCTAATGTCCCGACCACATCAATTAAGTTAATGCTTTTTCCTTTCTCTCTCGAGGGGGCAGCCCGGATATGGCTTGAGAAAGAACCCCCTCGATCAAATTTCTTTTTTTTTTTGTTTATTTATACATGGGATGACCTCGTTGCTAAATTTCATCAAGCAGTTTTTCCCACCCTTCTAAAACGACAAATTATTCGGAACGAAATTACTAATTTCAAAACAAAAGATTTGATGAGTCGTTAGTGATTGCTTGGGATCGATTCAAAGATCTTTTAAGAGCATGTCCACATCATGGATTCTCGGAGCTTCATCCAACTTGATACATTTTACAATTGCATTAAATGTTTATGATCAAGTCTCTTGAACTCTCGCGCAGGTGGTAACTTTTTGGACAAAAGGCCCGCTGATTGCTCAAGCATCATCGAGAGCAAGTCCAAAGTTCGTCACTCCCGAAGCAAAGCCATTGTTGCTAAAGTGAGTACGAGCGCTTCCACCTCTGGAATATCTCCCGATGTTGCTGAATTGAAAGACATGGTTAGAGCTCTGCTTCTCGACAAGCAGACATCTCCAGTTCCAGCTCCCGCTCCCGTAAAAGCGGTTGAGCAAAGTTGTGTTACCTGCGGTGGTGCCCACTCATATGTAATTGGCCGGCTACGATAGCAAACAATTACCGAGATTCATCCAAGAATACGTCTCGCAAGCTGCCGTCAGCAAATTTCAACCTAGGAATTCGGTTACAAGTCCGCCACCGATGGCAATCAAATCAGGACCACCGGTTTTCTCCCATGCAACACAACAACCAAGCCAACCAATCAAAATCGTTGGAACCAAACCAAATACCGTAGGGAATGGCTATAACCAGGGTCAAATCCAACGACCCCAGGTTCAACAGCAAGCTCCAATGTATCAACCCCCGGTTAATCAACACCCAGCTTACCAAGCTCCAGCTCATCAAGCTTCGGGTGTATCCAAAACTGATTTTGAGAGCTATGTCAAGGCTAATGATGCGGTTATGCAAAATACATATGCAAACAAATGTCCTACATAACCGTATTGCTCACCATAATATCGTAAATTCCAACCAAGCCTTCTACTTCAAGTTCAGGTTCTCTTCTAGCAAACACCACTTGCTAACCCGAAGGAGTGAAATTGAAGCAATCACCACCAGAAGCGGTGTTTCATATGATGGACCTCAAATTCCACCTCCGGTGGTGGAAGTTGAAGCCGAGGTAACAAAGGACACGGTGCTTCCTAACGGAAAGTTCCAAAAGCGTCCACCTTCGATAGTCCAAGTTGATGAACAGTTTGTCATGGCTAAACCAATACGACTTTCACCATATCCATTAGGTAAACAAGTCGAAAAATCCACGAAATGGACGGGATCCTTTTAAGCTTGAAATTCATGGAAAATTTTTCGGAATCTCCCACTTTCGAGCTGAGCTTCGCGGATGCTCTCCGCACTTGCCTATGTTTGCACCGATGTTCAGAAAGCTTTTGAACAACAAAGGACAAGATCTTGGAATTAACAAAACACACCGGTTAATGAAAAATTGCTCGGCAGTCATTCCTACAAGACTTTTCCGAAAAATTAGGAGACCGGGTAGATTTCTGATTCCGTGTGATTTTCCTGGTTGGATGAATGCTTAAGCCCTGGCCGATCTGGTGCAGAGCTTCACTCTTTTGCCACTCTCATTTTGAAAAGCTTAATCTCCAGGACTGACCAAAACTACAGATGATACTGAGTTTAGTGACGATCATCTTCTACTACCACCTGGCATAGCCGAAAAATGTTTTTGTGAAAGTTGGAACCTTCTACTTTCCTGCCGATTTGTGGTAGTTATTTATGATGCGAACCTCTGAGTCCCGTTGATATTAGGAAGACCATTTTTTAGATCGGCAAGAGCCTTAATTCGATGTTCACGGTGAGAGTGACCTTACGGACCAATGATGTCCAATCCGTGACTTTCAAAGTAGGAGATACGAAAAATTTCTCCTACAATGCCATGGAATCAGTTAACAAGGTCGACTTTATTGATGTAGCTTGTGAGGAATATTCCCAAGAAATTTTAGGTTTCTCGGAAGTATCAGCAAATGGAAATCCCACTCCTTACTTTGAACCAATTGTTGATACCACTTCTCCCATCCACTCCATTCGTGGGTGTGATTTCGTTATTGAAGAGATCGAGGATGAACTTTCTTGATACTTGTATAAGTCAGGAATTGATGATGCAGAATGTGATCCGAGAAAGGACATTATTCTTATAGTATCATAATAGTGAGCCTTTATCACCACTTCCCAACAATGCAGATTATTTTCCTGAGGTTAGAAAAGAACTTAAGATTTGTGAAACCAAAACCAATGAAACATCAATCGAAGATAATGAAACATTGATTGATCAATTTACATACCGTCATTTACTTTTAATGCAATTTAAATACTTGTCATTTATTTTAAAAAGCATTTTACTTTACTTGTCATTTAATTTCTTGAAACTTGTTTTCTAAGGATTTTAATTCGTTAAACCTAAGCCCGCACTTAAGGAACATTTCACGTCACTTAGCAAGCATATTTGTCATTTATATCTTTTAGATCAATTTTAGTTTAATCTTTTAGTTTTTAATCTTAGAATTAATATTAGTTTAATTTTTAGTATAAAAATAGTTTAAAACCAAAACCAAAAACTTGAATGACAATCAAGCTCGATTTACAACTTGAACGTAGATTTCCATTCATCTCTCGCCGAGGAAAACAATACCCGTGTTGATTACTTATTATTCTTTCCTAAGAATAATTTGTATGATACTTAGCTTACGTATACGTATATGTATGTTATAAATATATATATAATATATCGGAGGGTTTATTTGGTATAAACGCGTTGTAAAATGACTTTATCACTTTTTCTTATGCAAACTCGCCGTCATCGAAAGTTCCATAGTTAAAAATTTTGTTGCTAGAGTCTGTAGAACCTTCGGGAGTAAATCCCATAGGAATATCATCTAGTAAAGCCAATTAGTCATCGACGGCCATGGATTGATAATTTTCGGACATCTGTATATTTCTCTTTTTCTCCTTTCCCTTTCAGAAATTCCAATGTTAGTATTAAATTCGTAAGTTCGTGCTTCTAACTTCATATCACTTAGTGTTTGCTCCTTGCCATCACTAATACCGGAGGATCACGGAGAACAGGAGTTCTACACGTTGTATCCCTCAATAGGTATACATGGCGTACGCCCCTAAAGAACAACATCCTTTGAGTCATTCTCTTCTTCCTTTTCAGCTTCAACATATTATATTCATTCACCAAAAAGTGCATTTATTTGATCCTTCTTTGGTTGGAAGTAAGTTTCCAACTCTAAATATTTGTTCTTTGATATTCCAAAACAACATTCCTCTTTCATGCTGGTGGATTTTCCATTGAATGGTAATTCTACACTATCTTCATCATGTTCATTATTCACCTAATATCTATTAATCCATCTATAGTCTCTTTATCTATATCGTTATACTTGACAAACTTTATGGCCAACCATTCTTCAAAGATTTTTGATGTGTGAAAATCTAGCTTTAAATTTATAATACCACGTCCTTTAGACTTCGGCCAACACTCACGGGTAAGTGAACCCGTTCATATATTATAGAGAGTCCGCAAGACTGTGGTCTTAGCTAAGAGCGAGGTATCCTAAGTTATCTAGCAAGTAATTAAATTAAACAAGCGATTCTAACTCCGTTGATTATGAATTTAGACTCTATAACCAATTAAAATAAAACAAAATTGTAAATAGAAAGGTAAGATTCAAGAGATAAATAAATGCTCACCTTGCTAATCCCCTATTCATCATCAATGATCGATGTTCTAAGTGTAATGTTTACCTAATCGTGTCCCGACCAAAATAGGTTTAACTTATTTCGCCAAAACCCGTAAACTATTTCGCCAAGACAGTTTTCGAACACAACTTTTAAGAACACTTAAAACACGATTTTGACACGTTTTGAATTCGTTCTTTTTGCACTTAACACTTCTCTATCATGTGTATAACCTGAATTTTGTGAACTTTTATATTATAACACGTTAAATAGTAATGAAAAATGTAAAACTTACTAAGACACAAAAACGAAAAAATGATAAAAATGTATAGATTTCTATTTAAAGCTCAAACCTTTTTGTCTTACTTTGTTCTAAAACACAAAATTCATCCTTAATATCAAAGATATAAAGATAATCTTGCAAGAAAAAAGTACTTTTCACACTAAAACTGTGGAGTTTGATAGAACTCCTTAGATCGTTGTAAGCTCAGTTTGTTTAGAACATTTATCTAGGATAATAACAATGAACATAGAATATATGCATAGCGGAAATAGCATAATGAACAAAGTTATTCAACAAGGTTTTTCATCATTATCTTTTCTACAATGACTACTACAAGCCTCAATTCTACCTTGATCAATGGTAGAACGTGTTATCTAAACTATAACAAGGAATCAAAGATCCTTGAGGCTGAAACACACAAATTCTAGGCGTCCACTTAGAGGACTTGACGCCTAGACACACACACACTTTTCTGTGTTTTACATCTTGACTCACAGAAAATAACACGACCTATATCTCTTTATATACTAGAGATATTAGGTTTACAAATGATAAGTATTAGGAAACAACTAAATCTTCCTAATTTTTACAATTATCTTCTAGGAAATCTTTTGTAATCTTCCATCTTTTAAAGAATTCCCCATTTGTCTTTTAAGTCCTTCATCTTTCATATGTTTTATCTTATCAACTCAAATATAATTCCCAACAATCTTTCCCTAGTTGATAATGACAAAACCAAAATAAGCATGAACTTCCCCTGAAGCTAATATATATATATATATATATGAAAGAATAAGGATCTATGCAATTCCACCAAGGATTTATAAGTTGCACATCTTCTTTGTAAATCTTCTTCCCCTTTTTGTCATAATCAAATAGGGGACTAAAGTATGCAACTTTGATCTCGACAACTACAAACCACTATCACACTTCTTATCCAGCCTTCCAACAACTCAAATTACCCTCCATGACGCGCCTTAAGATAAATAAACTTGAGCAGTAGAAACTTAAACTAGCAGTAGTAATAATAACTTACAGTAGTAAAAACCTTTACCTCATGTAGTGCATGTAACTGGTTAAACATTTTAACAATAAGCTTCCCCTGAAACCCATATGTTAACCATTTCTTGAATCTTTAATTCTATAGGCTCTATGTAATGATCACTGATGAAGAAAACTAAGTATTACCAATTTGATGCTGAAGTAGAATAAACCAAACTTGTGTCTTATATCTTGTACTATCCACATTACGTCAAACTCATACCAAGATCAAAGTATAAGTAGTTCACAACCTCTTGACAAAATCCTCATCTTCTATGAGACACATAACCAAAGTGATAGCAAATGTGAGCATTGAGCACCATAAGAGAAATCACACACCTTTGCTAGATTTGTCATGTCTTCGTTACATCGTTTCTAAGCACGGACAAGTTATCTTCAAAGTGTAACACCTACTTTAAGATATGATAAGAACAAGAATCCAAAAAACTCCACTTCAACTTCAAATAGGTGATAAATAACCATCTCCATAATCAATTCTTCAAATAAATACGATCCTTTAAACTTTTAAGAACATTTAAAATCATAACATGTTCCAAACAGTAGAAACCAAAAACAAACAACCTTGGTTTCCTGTTCTATCCGAGATCCAATTTGCTTTGTCATCAGATATCGATCAAAGCTAGCTGTTGTAACAATTTTAATCCTAGCAGTATTAAAACTCGCTCAACAGTACAAACACAAAGCTAGCAGTATAATGTATACCATTAAAACCCCAGCAGTAGTAACCACTAGTAAGAAACCTAGCAGTATTAACCGCGTCAAACTACTCTAGCAGTACCAAACATCCAGTAGTAATAACGAAGCTGCTTCTTTTACACACGCATACTTAGCAGTATTAATATGAACCATATTTCAATGGGCTTCCAAATACCAATCCACTATCAAACTAAAAAGCCCAATTATACACACCTGCTGTACACGAACCAATTAGCAGTATTAATACACGAACATCACAAAACCAACAGACCTGCTTGTCGCAACTGCCTCTTCTGCTCCTGCACCTTAATTTTTTAACAATTTAGAACCTGAACATCTGCAACCTTGTGTCTTCTACCATATACATGATTATAGCAATGACAACCATAATCCATACCTTGGCAGTATAAAGTATCAATACCATTAGCAGCAGCATTAACGAACCCATGATAACTGGCAGTATTAAAATAGACTAGAAGCAGTACTAATCACAAACCAGCGGTACTAACAATAAACTGACAGTATTAACTCATCTTCATGGCAGTAGTAATTTGTATCGAGCAGCATTAAGTCCTTTAAGCCCAATAGCAGTAGTAACAAAAAACGAGCAGTACTAATCATGTAATCGAGCAGCACTAACCTTTTATCGTCATACCATATACCATCACCAGAACTAACAGCACAAAGATCAAACCCTAAGGATGATACAATCAAAACCCTAGTTGTATAAAATCAAAACCCTAAATAATTAGGTTTTGAGTCACAAATAGCCTCCACTCGATCAAACAACCCTTCAAATCTTCTGAATAATGAATAAAGGTTCAAAGAAAGCAATACACCATCGTAGTAATCATACTAGCAGATCCAAGAATGTGCATCAATAAACACCCCATACATAATAAACCCGAATATGATTATGAGCAACGAAACCTTAAACTGATATATTACCAGCTGCCAAACATGTATCAAACAGGAACAATAAAAGAAAGGGAATAATCGTACTAACAACAGATCGATGCTTATAAAACCCTTGATACATTGATGATTGTACAACTTATGAAAGCTCACCGAATCATGTAATTGATCATCACCAAATTAAGGTTTGTTCAAAAACCCTAGTTCACCGAATTTCCAGTTCACCGAGTTAGCTTTTTACCGAAAATCAGAAATTTGACACCCTTCTTTTTCTTCAAAATCTGACAACAAAAACCTTATAAATCCTAGATCAAGAGCCACGAGGCTCTAATACCACCTGATAGAACTAAAACACGTGATAGTTCTTGGATCGTTTATAGCTCGAGGTTGTTTAGACCTTATCTAGGATGAATAACAATGATAATAACATGCAGCGGAATAAGAACAAATCAAAGTTATTCTAACAAGGTTTTTCATCATTATCTTCTCTACAATGACTACTACAAGCCCCAATTCTACCTTGATCAATGGTAGAACGTGTTATCTAAACTATAACAAGGAATCAAAGATCCTTGAGGCTAAACTACAACTAATCT
The DNA here is from genome assembly GCA_026074375.1 of Tanacetum coccineum. Taxonomy (NCBI): domain Eukaryota; kingdom Viridiplantae; phylum Streptophyta; class Magnoliopsida; order Asterales; family Asteraceae; genus Tanacetum; species Tanacetum coccineum. The sequence continues at coordinate 11,959 of BQNB010092686.1, forward strand.
AGGCATCTACATTGATACTTGACGCCTAGAACACACATACACTTTTCCTGATGTTTTACATATTAACACACACAAAACTATACGACCTATATCTCTTTATATACTAGAGATATTAGGTTTACAAAGGATAAGTATTAGGAAACAACTAAATCTTCCTAACTTTTATAATTATCTTCATTAATCTTCCATCATTTGAAGAATTCCTCCTTTGTCTTTTAAGTCCTTCATCTTTCATATGTTTTGTCTTATCAACTCAAATATAATTCCTAACACTTTTGTTCTTCCATTGATTATAAAAGCTTGGATTTTCTTGTGGAGTTTTAAATCTTGTCGAAGAAGAAGATTTTCATCTATTATTGAAACTCGGTGTTTCCTTTTGAGAATTCATTTTTGAAATGAATGGAAATCTTCCATTGTTTGGAATTTCTAAAGCAGAGTCAATCTTGTTTTGCAACGAAAGCATTTCTAATTTGAATATTTGAAAGGTTTTGAATGACTTTGCTTTGGTCTCCATACTTGCTTTACCGATGTAAAGCGAGAGTTTGGAGTTTGAAAAAGCTGCCTTTTCTTACTTGAATCATTTGAGTTCAAAAATCTTTTGAGGAGTAGGTGTTTCATAAACTAGAGGTTTCTTAGAAAACTTCCTATCTTTTTGCAAAGAATAGGTTGTAAACTGAGACACCCTCTTTGGAAATGATTTCAAAGATTCACCCGTGTAAAATTTCGGAGAAACACTTACTTTTGGTGTTTGAAAGTTAGAAACTAGAGATTTCCCTTTATCCTGGTTAAGAGAATCAAACTTTGCTTTTAGAGCATTGTATGAGGTTCTTAAATCGCTATATTCCTTTTGATTTGAAATAAGATCTTATGATGCCAACTTTGATTCTAAAGAAGCAATTTGTTTCAAAAACTGTTCTTTTTCAGCTTTAGAATCTTGAATTTTACGATCTAATTTTCATTCAAGGACAACTCTTGTCTTTTCAAGTTTTTAAAAATATGTTTCGAACTTGTCCATTTTCTTTGAAAAATCATCTTTGGCAACCTCAAAATCTTTTGTTTGCTGAGCTAAAGTCATTTTGAGCTCCTTAATCTTTGTTTCAAAACTTGATATTTCATTTTCGAAAATAATCTTTTTCTCCCCCGAATCTGATTCAACATTTAAGGGATCAGAATCATACAAAGATTTTTGAAGGAAATCATTTGAGATTTGTGATTCAAGCTTTTTCTTTTTCATTGATTAAATCTTTTGAAACATTATCAAATTATTCATCTGCAAATTCAGACAACTGAGACTTTAAATTTTCTGCTTCGTTTTGAGAAACGTTTGAACTTTGTGTATGAACTTGAGACTTTTTTTATTGAATCAAACAATTTTTTGTAAACCAACTTCAAGTGTTCATTCTCTTTAATTAATGAAGCCACTTGATGTTCCAACTCAATGTTTTTAGTTTCAATCTCATCAAAATTGAACTTAAGTTTGACATCAACACATTGATTAGTCTCATCCCTTGAAGTTTGAATTGACTCAAACAAATCTTTATAAGTCTTTTTCAAATGTGCATTTTCGATTTGTAATGACGCCACAAAATTCTCATTTTCTGTTTGCATTGTTTTCAAAGAATTGTTCTCTTGAATCTTATGTTGAAGTGAAATTTAAAGCAATACTTTGTGCCTCCAGCTTTAAAAATTCTTGTTCAAGCTGGGTAATGGTCTTTTTGAGACTCCAGTTTTCATTTTCCAAAGAATAATTTTGTTCAAACATCTCATTATCATACACCTGGCTATGTGACTCTGATAAGACTGACTCAAACTGAGTTTTGAAAAATTCTTGCTGAATGTCCAAAATTAAACACGTTTCATCAAACTCGTCTTCAAGAGACATGACGTACTTTAAATCATCTTTCATTTCTTTGGCAAGACTCTTTTCAAAGCAGTTTAGTTGAAGATTGACGTTTTTAACTAAAGGTTCAAATTCATCAGACAATTGATTTCTAACTCTCGTATTGATGTTTTGTTAATAACTCTGTTCAAAATTCATTCTGAACAATTCATCTTGATTAAGTGTTAATTTTGAAAATGTTTGTTTTTCAAACTTGATCATTACCTGCTTGACATAGCAAAAGTATTTCATTGGAAGACTGTTCCAAAGTTTTGGATCATCAAATCTTAATTGAGCTTGTTCAAAATGTTCTTTCAGGTTTTGAGTTTGTTCCAAATGTTTTTCCAAATTAACATTTCTTCTTTTCAAAGGAACTTTTGGTGGTTCTTCAAATTGAGTCTCAACATATACAAAGTCGTGATACGAGAGTGGGGATTTTCTTTGTTTTACTTTCAAATGTTTTTCTGCTTCACATTTTAATTCCTCTTCAGAAATGATCTTATGATTAGAAAGCTCATCTTTTCCCATTTTATCAATGTTATACAAGCATGGTGCTAACTCCTTGGCTTTGTTTAATACACTTGGGTTCAGAGTATCATTTTGGTTCTTGATAACGCCCAAATTATACATGTTTTCGGTGGCGTTATTTGTATATATTTTATCATTTCTTGTGAACTTTCGATACTTAATAGCTTAAATTGCTTGCAGGTTCACTTGAAGACATCCTGAGGTTAAACACATCGAAGATCAAATACTTACGCGTTAAAAAACACAACATTCAAGAAAAGACAAAGATTCAAGCCTAAAGTGCAAATGTGCGCCGCACTTACCAATTATGCGCCGCACTTACCCTCAAGTCAAAGGAAATCAAGACTTAGTCAAATAATACATTAACTCAATAAGTACGCCGCACTTACTATTTTGTGAGCCCCACTTCCCATCTGATATGAAGAATAAATGAAGACATAAATGCCACTGCATTAACTCCCTAAGTACGCCACAAAAATATCCTTGTGCGCCGCACTTTTCCTATAAGCATTTAATTCATGTGCATTTAATCACTAAGTACGCCGCACAATCCTCTTTGTGCGTCGCACTTTTACCCCTCACTCAGCCTATAAATAGGGGACGAATTTCAAGCAAATTCATTCATCTCATATTCCATCATCCCTCTCAAATATCAAAAACCTTTCCTTTGATCTCATTCCTCATCTGTTAGAAACAAAGAATTGAAGTCTAACAAAGAAGTTTCGGTCACTCGAAGTTAGACGATGTTTGATTGCTCATTAGTTAATGTATTGTAATGTAAACGGGCCGTTGAGCAAAAAGTCCCCAAAAGGCCTACAAAAGCCTACATAGGCCGCCCCCCCTTAGAGTATTTATACTCTTGTTTTTTTCTAGGGTAAGACATTCCATCATACACCAATACATTGTCAAGATTAGGTTTAGCCTCCTTTTATGTTTTGCCTCTCTTTTCATCAATAAAAGTCTTTAATTTCTTGCATCTTGATTCTACATATCATAATTAAGGTTGTGATTGAATGATCATGGAACCTACAATTGGTATCAGAGCCTCGTGGCTCTTGATCTAGGATCTACAAGGTTTGTTGATGTCATGCTATAAAGGAAAAAAAAGGAAGGAAGAACAACAGTGATGCACGTGATTCTTGTTTGAAGGGTTTTTAATTTGTAACTGATACAGTCGTGACAAGGAATCAAGAAGGTGCAATAGCAGCAGGTCACGAACACAGCTTATAAGAAAGAGATGGAGCAGTAGCAAAGACGCAAGAAAATGCAACAACAGGTCTGATATGATTCTGATTCATGCTTATACAGCAGGATTTATATGATGGACAATATTAAGTTTATACTGTTGGGCAATATTCAAGTTAATACTGTTGGATATTTTTAGTACTGCTAACTTTCTGTTATTAATACTGTTGGCGTAGTGTTTTGTTTTGGTTTGTACTGATGCTCGTTATGACATTGGATGTTTATACTGCTAACCTCATAGCAGTTAATACCGCTAGGTTTATTTCTAGTGGTTAATACTGCTGTCTTTATTCGGGTTTCTACTGCTAGCGACATCTGGAAGTTAATACTGCTTTTGCTTTTTGGTTAATACTGCTAGCATAACCCAATATCGGACAACACATACAAAAGGATCTCGAACAGAACTAACAATTTTTGAAGGTTATTTGTTTTTGATTCTACTGTTTGGTTCTTGGATGTTTTAAATGTTCTTAAAGGTTTAAAAAGGCTCGTTTTTGGATTTCTTGGTTTAATTGATTACGAAGATTATTGTTTATCACCTATTTGAAGATGAAGTGGAATTATTTGGGTTTGTGTTCTTATCATATCTCAAATGGCTTACAACATTTGGAGGTAACTTGTTCGTGCTTAGAAACGATGTGACGAAGACTTGACAAATCTAGCAAAGGTGTGTGATTTTTCTTATGGTGCTCAATGCTCACATTTGCTATCACTTTGGTTATGTGTCTCATAGAAGATGAGGATAATTGTCAAGAGATTGCGGTCTCCTTATACATTGGTTTTGGGTATACGTTCGAAGTCACGTGGATAGTACAAGATATAAGACACAAGTTTGGGTTATTCTACTTCTACATCAAGTTCGTTATACTTAGTTTTCTTCATCAGTAATCATTACATAGAGCCTACAGAATTTAAAGATTCAAGAGATGGTTAACATATGGGTTTCAGGGGAAGCTTATTGTTAAAATGTTTAACCATTTATATGCTACATCAAGGTGAAAGTTTTTACTACTACTAGCCTTTGTTACTACTGCTAGTGTAAGTTTCTACTGCTCAAATTCAATTTTCTTATGGTGCGTAATGGAGGGCAATTTGGGTAATTGGAATACTTGGATTAGAAGTGTAATATTGGTTCATAGTTGTGATGATCAAAGTTGCATAATTTAGTCTCCTATTTGATATTGACAAAAAGGGGAAGAAGATTTGATGATTTGCAACTTGTAGATCCTTGGTAGCTTAAGGGGAAGTTTTCATTCGTATATTAACTTCAAGATTGATGATTTGATTTGGTTTTGTGTTTTTATTTTTTTGGGTATTCGGCTATAAAAAAAAGGGGATTCGAAATTTTTTTTGGTTTGTTTGTTTTCATTCTTGATTCATAGATGGTTTATGGTTAATCTAATATCATAAAAACCATCTCGTTAGCAATCAAAGACTTGGTGATTTTTTTCTTCTCTTTTTGGTTTGAAAATTATAAAGAAAAAAGAGGAAAAAAGAGTATTGATCGAGTTTTGTGGGTTGGATCGTGATATACAAGTTCGTATTATACTAATAACATCTCTTTCCGCAATTTATTGAAGTAGATTAGGTTACTCGTGGTGATTTTGCAAGAAAAAGGGTGTTTGGATTCGTTCCTGTGTCAACCGAACGAGTTAAAGCATTCTCGAACCGATCGAGTGTAACCTTCATCAACCGAACGAGTACATCCCTTGAGAACCGATCGAGCTTGATCCTTCTTGAACCGAACGAGTGACAACTAGTTGGGATCGAAGGAGTAACATTTAGTGATAACCGAACGAGCCAAAACCTTTGAGGACCGATCGAGCTATATTCTTCTACAACCGACCTAGTATACACTTGTGAACCGAATAAGTGAAATACTTGTGAACCGAAAGAGTTCACTCTTTGTTCACTTGCTTTAATTGTGAACCGAACTAAACAAATCAAACAAAAACAACACCAAACATAAATCAAACATCTCAATAATCACTTGCGATCCGTTCCTTCATTCATACTTAAATCAAAATGTCAACAGACAAAGAGTTAAGTGCAGCGGGTACGGACAATCGTCCTCCCATGTTGGTAGAAAGTGACTACGAATCATGGAGAATTCAACCTGTGAACCGAACAACTTCATCAACCGAACAACTTGTGAACCGAACAACCTGTGAACCGAACAACTAAGAAGATAGTGTGAACCGAACAACTAAGTAATTTTCGGGTTTTTTTTTTCGTTCGTGTAACGTTTAGTTACGGGACTTATAACCTATACCGTTGTGATCTTGATTCGTTTTCGATCAACGTGGTATATTTGCTTTTCACCAACAACAACTGTAGTATTCCGCGTGATTAAAATTTAAAACATTGCATTGTTATAAGTTTTCAAACGAAAAAGATAGAAAAAAGCAGGGAATTCGTTGCAATTATTTAACAAAATTGGAATTTGGCAAAATCAGCCCCTGGGCCTTAAAACCAATTCATCATTCATCCATTATTTGGTCCTTAAATCTTATTGTTGAAACTTCATTACACCGTTAGTCCTTACAAGCTATAATTTAACCGTTAGCCCTCCAAAGTGAATCGTCTTTGCACCTTAGTCCCCACATTCATAATTAACAACCGTCAATCATTCAAAGATCAAAAACAACACAACAAACATGATTCATAACACTAAAAATGATCCGAATAAGATTTACTAAAACGAAAAATGGCTAAAGATTCGGATTACGATGACAAGTGATCACATAGTTGATTTGGTATCTCTTATTTGAGATTGAAGTGTGTTAGCCTCAAAATATTGAGTCGAACAATGGAAGTTCGTTCATTATATTAGGTCTCGGTCACTTAATTAATTATACGTTGTAATAGGCTAGAAGGGTAAACGGGCTCGTATATTGTAAGCTAATCGGTCAGGTGTATCGGGGGAAAGCCCAAGTAATCCTGAGCCCGGCCCATAGAAATACCAAGGCATGAAAGCCTCTTGGTATTAAGTATAAATACCCCTCTCCAAGTATGGAGAGGGTGTTGATTCTCATTTGTTATTTTCTCATTTTGTAAGAATTAACCAACTCTTATTTTTCTCTCTACCTTTCTCTCTCTAACTTCTCTCTACAATTCTTCATATCTTCTCATCTTATTTTCTTGTTCATCATAATGAAGTGAAAGTGATTAAGGGTAACCGACATTTGGTATCATTCGCCACGGGTGGGTTTAGTTTTTGTTAGTTTTAGTGGTTGTTTCGTGTTGGTATTTTTTTTGTTTGTTTCGTGTTTTGTTTTTTATTAAGCAAAGTAGTTAGATTTGATTCCTTGGCTTATAAGTTTTTCGTAGTGCTTATTTCGTGCGTAGCTAAGACAAACGCAAGGACGAAAAGATCGTGTTGTTGGTCCCTCAATCGAACGAGTGACAACAAAGAGCATCGAACTAGACGGCGTGTCTCAAGGATCGAACAAGAGTTTTTCTGTTTTGGATCGAACTAGTATCTTCCTGCAAGGATCGATCGAGCTTACTCCTTCAAGGATCGAACTAGAGTGCATCGAACGAGTGTTCTTTGTTTCGATCGAACGAGTGTTTTTTTTGTTTGTTTCGATCGAACGAGTGTTTTTAAGATTTGGATCGAACGAGTGTTCATTGTTTCGATCGAACGAGCTTCATCTTTGTTTGATCGAACGAGTGCATTTTCCATTAGGATTGAACAAGCTCATTCGAACAAGCATCATCGAACAAGCTCATTCGAACAAGCATCATCGAACAAGCACAATCGAACGAGTAGTGTGTGTTTGAACCGAACTAGGGAAATCACTTGTGGACCGAACTAGAGAATCGAACTAGGGAAATCTCTTGTGGACCGAACTAAAGGACCGATCTAATTGATTTTTTTCAAACCGAATTACACAACCGAACCAAAGAACCGAACAAGCATGAACCGAACTAGGTGATTTACATAACAACCGAACTAGAACCGAATTAAGTCATTTTTGTTTTACGGTTTTTTCTTGATTTTGTAAAATCCCGTGAAAGATACGATTCTTCTCTCGGTTTAAATCCAAGAATTGTAAAATCCCGTGAACATTAATTGTACTCAATCCACAACAACAATCACTTTACCTGCTTAAGATCCTACAAATCCTTCTCACTTCATAATTCATCAATGACGACTCCAATTGCAACTTCCACAACTGACAGTCAAATGCACAACAACATAATGGCAGCAGGTTCAAGGGATCGTCCACCAATGCTTGCAACAGGACGATATGCACAATGGCGATCACGGTTCTTACGATACATTGATACAAGACCAAATGGTGATGCCTTACGGAAGTGCATTCTCACAGGTCCTTATACTCCAACAATGGTCACAACACCAGCTGTTCCAGCAACAGAGGATTCTCCAGAAATTCCTGCAAAAACATCAGTCGAGACAGTTCTGAATATGACTCCTGAGAACAAAGCTCATTATGAATCTGAAAAAGAAGCGATTCATTTGATATTGACTGGAATTGGAGATGAAATCTACTCAACTGTTGATGCATGTCAGACAGCTCAAGAAATGTGGGAAGCCATCGAGAGGTTACAACAAGGTGAATCACTCAATATTCAAGATGTCAAGACAAACTTATTTTGGGAATTTGGTCAATTCACTTCTCACGATGGAGAGACAATTGAGTCTTACTACACAAGATTCTACAAGATGATGAATGAAATGATCAGAAACAATTTGACAGTTGCAACGATGCAAGTCAATGTTCAATTTCTTCAACAACTTCAACCAGAATGGTCAAGATTTGTCACGATTGTGAAGCAACAACACAAGTTGGATGAAGTTTCATATCATAAGCTCTTTGACATTCTGAAACAATACCAAAAGGAAGTTAATGAACTCCGTGCTGAAAGAATGGCCAAGAATGCTAACCCATTAGCACTTGTTGCTACTGCTCAAATAATGCAAGATCCTTATTATCAAACACCAAAACATCATAAATCATATGCACCAACATCCAAAGCTTCACTTCCAACCAGATAACCAGATCTCATGCAACTACAAGATACAAAAGGCAAAGAGATGCCACACCAATCACACCACCATCTGATTCGGCTTCAGATAGAAGACAGAGATCCTGAACAAGCTCGAAGGATAAGGATATGCAGAAAAAGTTGGCTCTATGCAAAGTACTTCAAGAAAACTTTACAAACCTACCAACCACAACCTAAGAACTTCCTCAAACACCAGAAAACAAGAATGTTATACAAGAAATAATCATTGAAACGTACATAAATTCGGATTAGCATAGAAATCAAGTAACCCATGCCCGGGAGAATATTAACTACCCTTGTCAGGAACAACGTCTTTTTGCGACATTCGTTCTTCAGATTTGAAAAAAGCGGGCTGCAGTCTGACAATACCTGCAAGCCATAAAAGACATGTTTTTGAAAAGTTTGAACCTCCGTATCGAGCTTTATAGTTAAAGACATGTTTCATTATTGAATGACAATTTCCTAGGTCCGTAAATTTTATCGATAAACAAGACATGTCTTGAAAAACTATTCTGGTTATTTTTCTATTTTCTGATTTTTTTAAAGGTTTTTTGTAGGGTTTTTTCATATTTTTGTATTTTCTTTTTGGTTTTTTTAATATGTACATATTTACATAGGATATAGGAAGTCCATCCTTTACTCCTCTTCTTCTTCCTGAAGACGTTTAAGGGTTTCCGGAGACATACTCTTCATACCAAGTCGCGGGAGTAAAAATTCAAACCGCTCTCTTGGTAATGCCTTTGGTGAATATGTCCGCAAGCTGATAATCCGTCGTCACGAAGTACAATTCAACCATGCCTTTCTCAACTTTGATCTCGAATAAGAATGGTGTTCGTATGTCCCAATGTGCTTGGACCGGGAGTGCTGGAACATTATTGCAAGCATAGCATATGGCACTGTCGATTCTCACAAACAAGGAATTTTATAGAAGGCAAAGCCGTATCAGAAAGCTGTTACCTCATCCAAAGTAATCTGATCACAACATCCTGACATGCAATTATTCAGCCTTTGTGTTTCAATCACAGTGCTCTTCTGTTTCTTTAATGACCAGCTGACCTAAATTTATCCCTAAGGAACTAGCACTTTTCCCTAACTTAACTCTTTCGCGTGTCCTTGACCACATGCTTGCCTTCATTTGCATAGGCCGTTAGACCTAGCGTGTCCCCTTTCGAATATCAAAGTCCCTAAAGTAATGGTTTCCTCTGAGATACCGAAAGACCCGTTTAAGAGCTTTAAGGTGCTTTTTGGTAGGTGATGCCTGATACCTAGCATACATGCATACAACAAATACAAGGTCTGGGTCTGCTGGCAGTAGAGGTCACATTAGGAGCAACCATACCCTACGAACTCAAACACCTGGTGCAAGTTGGAAGTCCCTAATGGGTCCACATCCATTATTAGTCGATTCCACCAAGGTTGTATCAACAGGATCAAACGAATCCATCCCAAATTTCATAATATTTCTACAGCAATTTGATTGATTTAATAAAAATCCTCCTGGAGGATTTTTGAGAAAACTTGTAAACCTAGGAAAAAACACAATTGTCCCATTACATCGAGCATTGAAATTTAGAACTCGTCTCATTGGAAAATATGTCACACGCTTTTAGGTCGGTTGAGGCAAATATGATATCATATATATATATATATTTGAATAAGAAGAATATGTTTGCATGATTTTCGAGTATATAGTATCGGATCAACTGCACCTTTGGAAAAAAATTTGTCCAAAAGAAATCGTGATAGGGTGTCATACCACGCCCGAGGAGCTTGCTTTAAACCATACAAAGCCTTCTTCAGATGATAAACATGTATCGGATGGTATGGATCAACGAACCCCTCTGGTTGACAAACATAGACTTCTTCTTTCAATTCGCCATTAAGAAATGCTGTCTTGACATCCATTTGATAGATGTCATGTATTTTACTGCTGCAATTGGAAATGTAAGATTCTTTCATATAGCCTCGAAGCATTCAAACGGTGCAAATGATTCCTCGAAATCATGCCTATCCTCTTGTCCGATAATCCCTTAGGCCACCAACCGTGCCTGTTTTTCAGAACATCACTGTGGGTACTCGTCAAGCTTAACTTTGAAAATCCACTTAAGAGCAATATTATACACAGTCTGTAATTGAGGTACTACTTCCCATACTTTAAGTCGATCAAATTCCGAGAATCTCATCTTGGTATGGCATGAACCCAGTAATCTTCAGTTATATTCAGATTTAAAAGTTCTTTGGTTTTGACTTTTGACAGTATAGATTTATACAAGCACCACAAGGCAACGTTTGCAAGTTGTTTTCTGTATATTACCGGTTGAGAAATGGGGTTACCAATGACGTTATCAAGCGGGTGATCCTTGCTCTATTTTTCGAGATGATGAAGTATTTGAGTGACATAGGTTGATTCTGCTGAACTAACATCCCCGAATGATGATGCTTTAGAAGTAGGTTCCGGAGCAAATATGTTTATAAAGGGATTGTTGTCAACTTGGAGATTGTAATGCCGAAGATGACGGTGAATGACTTAGAGAAGGTGCATCTTGATCAATGGTAGTAATGAGGGTGTACCGCTTAAATTGACAGGAATTAGAAACTGCAGGAGAAGGATAACCTGGTCTTTACAATATGAGGAGGTTCCAGGTATTCATCGAACATTAGTTGGAATAAAATCTCCAGTTCTTTATTTGTGGGGGGTACATAAGGTGCTGCAGGAACCGGATTTGGTACGAGCCCTGAACTTAATCTGTCAGCACAGAAACCTTAGTAGTGGGTCTGGTACTGATTGCTCAGGAGGTCATTTGCTTAGTCCACTCATCAAAGTGAACGTGAATAGTTACCAACAATCGTCGTGTCTGTTTGTATGTAGAATTTATACCCTTTCTTGCTAGGTCATAACCAACCAATATTACAATATCAGTTGTTGTTGTAATTCCTCAAAGATCTTCGTTGTCATTTGTAGGTAACAAAGATGTACCAAAGACACGGAAAAAACCGTTAAGATCAGGCTTCTTATCATGCACCAGCCTATAGGTGTTTTGTTATGAAGATGTGAATGAGGATCGGTTTATTTATTAGGTGTAACTAGCAGAAGCCAACAGCTTCTGCCCATAGAAACATCGAGCCTTGAAAAAAGCAGCATTGTCCCTAGCGGCTCTATAAGAAGTTATGGTTTTGTCTTTTGATGCCGGTTCTCTGTGGAGTTTCCTTGGAACTATCTTTTGGTGAAAAATGTCGACACGTTCATAATATTGCATCAAATCTTTATTGACAAATTGCTGTGCCATTATCGGTACGGATGTATCTAAAAGTTTATTTGTTTAAGACCGATTGTATTTGCTTCAGAAATTTGAAGACAGACCACGGGATTCATCTTTCGATCTCAAATACTTACCAATAAACCAAGAATAATCATCAACGATGACTAAGATGTATTTCTTCCCATTAATTGTTTGCACTCGCATCGGTCCACATAAATCCATATGAAGGATATTAAGAACTTCCAAGTTGGTTTTTTTGGTTTTGGATTTATGGATATGTTTTTTGCTCTTTCCTAGTTGACATGCAGAGCAAAGATGATCTTTCTCAAACTTTACACTAGTAAAAAAACCTCTGACTAAGTCCCTTTCTTGCAAGGTCATTGATGGCACCGAAGTTCAAGTGGTTTAAAAGACGATGCCATAACCATGATTTGTTCTTGGAGGCCTTAGACAACAGGCAAATAGGAGAGGACTTTATCATGTCTTCAACCGAGATAATGTACAAATTAGAACCACGAGAACCTTTAATTAATTCAACATCATCCGTATCTCAAACATAACATGAATGTTTCCTGAATGCAATCAGTCCATCTCAGAGTCGCAAAATTGGTCTAGACAGAGAACAGATAGGTTACCCTAGTCCTTCCACTATATACCCTGGAGATTACACATCACCAATCACATATCTCCATAACCCATAATAGCACCAAAGTGGACCATTCCCGAATACTAACTGTCCCGATAAATTTCATGAAAATTCCTGACCATGAGTGATCCCCCATCCCCCCCCCCCCCCCCCCCCCCCGTCATATGTTTTGAACAGCCTGAGTCCAAATACCAAAGGACGATCTGTACGACCTGCATTTGAAAACAGACGAAGATGGAGAGTTTGGAAAGTTGGATCCCCAATTGTGGTTGGGTTCCCTCGGGTTAGCATAAGCAATCGCTGACACTTTGTTAGGTTTAGTGAGCCTAGTTAAAGGGCACTGTTCTCCTAAAGTGAATGTTCTTCCTGTGGGCATCCATTGATAACCTACAGTGGTAAGTATGTTGCCTGTTGGTTTCCATACTTGCTTGACTTGCTTAGGTTTCCAAACTTGCTTAACTTTACGCACAACATTTTTAACAGAGGGGGATGCATTCACAGAGTGCAAATAAGTAACCACACACATATCATGATTTGCAGAAATTAAGCATTTGTTACATGTTTGGCAAACAGAATGAGAATTCGAATTAATTACAGTACGCTTAGAGCTAATACTAGAATCAACATGATTCGTGGTTTTCAGACTAGACTTAATTGTCCTAGGGTGTTCTTCTACTTTCTTCATGTTGACACTCTTAGCCGGCAAGATCCTATTTTTCTTGGTATTGCTCCTAGGCTGTGATCTGCTAGCATCAGTGCAACTGTTTACTCCTGTAGAAGGAGGCATAGGGACATTAGTCTTCTGACAGTTCAGTTGCTTTACAAGTTTGTAGGTGTTACTTTTTGACATTGCACATTGTTCCTCAAAAGTGACTTGTTGTTCCTTAGGTAAAGAGGTAGAAGCATGCTTGTTATCTTGTGTATTTAGGGCTTTTGGACAAGTGCCAATCATATATTCTAATAATTCCTGAGAGTGTTTGGTGTAGCCGAAAGCTGATGCAAGTGATCTATCTAATGGTCTTTTAGCCTTAGCTTCCTCTACGATCTCATGAAGGGTTTCTACACTTTCCTTAAGGTGTTTGAGATAAACTAGATGCACTTCACTATTGTTCCTATTGCGAGGGGGAATAGGTTCAACATCTATAGCATACTTTCCTGGTGCAAGAACTTTTGGTTTTACTTGATCCTTATTGACACATGATAGCTTATTCTGTATTTGGACCTTTAGACTCTCATTTTTAGTTAATAAGGCAGTTGTCTGTTCTAGATGCTTAGCACGCGTGATCTTGATAGAATCATACAATTCCTTGTAATTTTGCTTAATCTTTCCATTTTATGAGACAAAAAGCTCATTTTGTTCTTGAAGAACATTAGATTTTATAGTTAATTGAGTGATCTGAAAGTCTAAGGTCTTGAAATCAAGTGTACGGTCTGCTTCACTACGGGTTTCATTCAATTGAGAGATTTGCATTCTCAATTTTTTGATGGCGTTGTCTTTTCCTTGAATTGAGGCTTTCATCTTTTCGATTACAAAAACTGAGTCAAAATCAGGAACATCTCGAGTGGGTGGATATGTGTTGTTTCCAAAACTTTCTTTAAGATTTTGATATTTTAACTGCAGATTTAAATGATTTACCTCAAGATTGGAAAACCGTTTTATTAACTCATCATGATTATCCTTTTGAATCTTATCATGGAAATTAGAAAGCTAAACTTCAAGTTCCAGACAATGTGCTTTAAGACTGGTGTGGGCATCATGCATTTCAGTAAAACTAGATACAATAAGCTCAAAATTCGTTGCAACATGAAACACATCTTTGAACAAGCAATCAGCAATTAAATTATCATTTGTAATAAGAAGATTTTTCCGCTCAATCTCATCATGCTTCCTATCTATAACATGTTGGTCAACCTCAACTTCCAACTCTTCAAAAATTTCTTTCATTTCTTTAACTTCTTTTGTTGGAGCCTTTTGAATGCCCTTAAAATGTTCTTTAAGTGTTT
>BQNB010092687.1:10644-26553 GCA_026074375.1 Tanacetum coccineum
ATACTAGGCCAGACCTCATTAATACTGCTTTTAGAACCATGTTTCTTTTAGGACTGGGGTTAGTCTGTTGGGAATTATATTTGAGTTGATAAGAAAAAACATATGAAAGATGAAGAACTTAAAAGACAATGGAGGAATTCTTCAAATGATGGAAGATTAAAGAAGATTATTGTTAGGATTATGAAAATCCATGTAAAAGACTTGGTCAGCCCGTGTAATGTCTAGCATAGGTTAGCTCGTAGCCTTAATATTAATCGTTTAATTATCATATGACTTATGGTGTTGGGTCGGGTCTTTACCCACATGTTAGCCCACTCCATAGCCCACTTAGGGGCATGAAACTCATGTATTTATACCACTTTCCAGCCATGGGTGGGTTGATCATTTCATAATACACACACATAAGGTGTAGTTTCTCTCACTAGAACTCACTTTCTCTCTCTATAAAGTAGGCCAACCCCTAGATCATTGATTGTGTTATTGTTGGGATTCTTGATTTGATAAGACAAAGTGAATAAAAGAATGAAACAAGATGGAACCAAGAAGGACCAAAATTGTCATCATGAAGTTCTATAAGATGTAGAAGAAAATATTGATTTGGTCAAAATAAGATAAGAATGAATATTAATGAAAAGATAATTAATTGATTCTCTCATTAATATATTAATTAGTTTACTTGTAAGCCTGGGACTCCTTATGCTATAAAAGGAGGTCCAGGCATTTAGATATCCATCCATAGAAAACTAAAGCTCTCCCAATGAGAGTCTAGATAATTAGATATCAAGTCGACTGATGAGAGTCGAATAGTACACCATAGTTAGTTGGTGTAGCCCCAAATTATAGTTGGGGTAATAGGGAAACATTCAATAAATAAAACCTTGTGATAGCTTTGATTGTGTTCTTATTATTCTGCTGCATGTTATCAATCATTGTTATTGTTCATCCTAGATATATAAGATCTAATCAATCTTGAGCTATAAACAATTTTATCACCAATCCTTGCTTCTTTCATCCAATCGAGCTTTGATTCCTTCTCCTAAACTTATGTTTGCTTTTTTGACCAAGCCATTTGTTTATAGATGCTTCACGGAGGCGAAACACTGGCGGATACATAATTTTTCACACCAGTCTTTGAATGGGTTGTCACAAAATTGTTTTCCATTATCCGATACAATCTCCCCTGGTAGTCCAAATCTGCAGACAATGTTGTCCCATACGAATTTCTTCACTTGATTACCCATGATAGTCGTGACGGGCTTTGCCTCAATCCATTTGGTAAAGTAGTCAATGGCTACAATCAAGAACTTGACTTTGCCTGGACCTTCCAGGAAGGGTCCGGCTATGTCGATCCCCTATTTGTAGAATGGTCACGGAGACGTAATGGGGGTTAAGTTCTGTTGTGGATTTCTTCGAATAGGGCGATAGACTTGGCAGTCATTGCATTCCCTTATTAGTTTCCGCGCATCTGTGCATTGTTAGCCAGTAATATCCTGTCTGGATAGACTTAGCGACCACAGATCTAGGACCGAAGTGCATGCTGCAGGATCCATCGTGTATTTCTCTAAGGACGTAGTTTGCTTGAAGTGGTCTGACACACCGGAGCCATGGTCCCAAGAAAGATTTCTTGTATAAAGTTCCATTGATCACGGCATACCTAGATGCCTTGCGACGTACCGCCCTTGCTTTCTTTTTATCTTTCGGAAGGATTTCCTTTATGAGGTACTCGCATATAGGTGTCATCCATGTGTGTCCTTCCTCCTCTGCTATAGCGAGGACTTCCTTCTTATTTATAGATTTTTCATTTAGTTCCTCTACAAGTACTTGCTTGCTAATATGTGCGAAGCTTGTAGATGCAATCTTGCTTAGGGAATCCTCCTTCTTGGTCTCGCTCCGCGATACTTTTTTGATGAAAAATCCTTTGAAGTTACTTGTGAGCGTTTTTACCTTTTCCAAGTACTGAACCATACCTGACTCCTTTGCAACGTAAGAGCCATTGACCTGGTTGGCTACAAGCCGTGAGTCTACGTTTGCTTGAAGGTTTTTTACACCTATTTGTTCTATGATCCGGAGACCGGCTATTAATGCTTCATACACAGCTTCGTTGTTGGTGGCCTCAAACCTAAACCTCATGGCATATGTGAATTCAACCCCTTCCGAGTTTGTTAGTATCAGCCTGGCTCTGGAACCATCTATACATGATGACCCATCTGTGAACAAAGTCCAAGGTTCCGGTAGTTCTTCTGGTTCTACCATGAGTTCATTCAGGGATTCTTCCTCTGGTCGTTCCACGATAAAATCCGCCAATATTTGTCCTTTGATCGATATCCTTGGCCTGTATTGGATGTCATATCCTTCTAGCTCAAATTTCCACTTTAGCATCCTTCCGGTAATTTCTGAGTTTGACAGCAGTTGCCTTATCGGCTGATTTTTGATTACAACAATTGTGTGTGCCTGGAAGTATCTTTTCAGCCGCTTGCTTGCGCTGAGCAAGGCTAACACCAGTTTCTCCATGGGGGTGTAGTATTCTCCGGCCCTTGTAGAGCACGACTCACAAAGTACACTGGCATTTGCTTGCCCTCCCTTTCGGTCATTAAGACTGCACTACTAGCTTCCTTGGCCGCGGCTAAGTACATGATTTACTCCCTCTTTTCTACGGTACTACAGCATGGGAGATCTGCGATAGGTTTACTTCATCTGTTTGAAGGCTACTTCGGCTTTCTAAGTCCATTGAAAATCGCTCTTCTTTGTGCACTTCTTAAGGGTTTTGAAGAAAGGCAGTGATTTTTCAGCTGATTTTGACAGAAATCTGCTTAAACTTGCTAGTTTCCCATTCAGCTTTTGTACATCTTTAAGGCATCCCGGAGACGGCAAGCTAAGGACCGAGTCTACTTTATCTGGACATACTTTTAGCCCGTCACGATTACTTTCGTAGCCCAAGAACAACCCCCCTGCATTCCAAGGTGCATTTTTTTGATTAGCATCATGTTTATTTGCCGGAGAGTTTATTGAATGTTCTCTGCTACGTCTCCGGTAAATTCTTCATCCGTGAGGCATATTTACGACCAAGTCGATGACATATACTTCAAGGTTGCGTCCAAAAAAAAAAAAAAAAAAAAAAAAAAAAAAAAAAAAAAAAAAAAAAAAAAAAAAAAAAAAAAATATAAATAAATAATCAAAAATTAAGTAAAAAAAAAAAAAAAAAAAAATAAAAATAAAAAAAAAAAAAAAAAAAAAAAGAAAAAAAAAATAAAAAAAAAAAAAAAAAAATTATAAAAAAAAGAAAAAAAAAATTAAAAAAAAAAAAAAAAACTGACTTTTGGAATTCCCTGTCTACTAAGCGTTGATAGGTTGCCCTGGCATTCTTTAGGCCGAACGACATCTTTGAGTAACAGAATATCCCTTGGCTCGTGATGAATGCTGTTTTTTCTTCATCCTCCTCTGCCATTTTGATTTGGTGGTACCCTTTGTATGCGTCCAGGAAGCACTTGAAAGGGTATCCGCAGAGAGACTCTACTTTCCAATCTATCTCCGGCAGGGGATAACCATCCTTAGGACATGCTTTGTTTAGATCTTTGAAATCCACACACATTCGCCAGCTCCCATCATGTTTCTTGACCATGACCGGGTTAGATAGCCAGCTGTGATAATGGACTTCTTTCATGATTCCGGCATCTACCAATTTTTCCACTTCCTCCTGGATTGCTTTATTTCTTTCCGGCGCTTGCCCCCTTTTCTTTTGTCTGATAGGTAGGCATCCTTCTCGGACATTTAGGCGGTGCTCCGCTATGTGCCGCGGGACGCCCGTCATGTCTGCTGGCTTCCAGGCAAAAACATCCAGATTTTGTCTGAGCAAAGCACATAGTTCTTTGCGTCCTTTTTCTGTTAGGGTAGATCCTATGGCTATTGTTTGCTCAGGGTACTCAGGATGAATGGCCACTTTTATCTTCTCTTCCAACACCTGACTGGTCACGGGGTGTTGTGTGCTAGGTCCGGAGATCATTGCGCATTCCATCAGGATGACTCTGCTGCTTCGTAACGTCACCGTTCCTCCTTCGACTGGGAATTTTAACATTTCGTGTGCCGTAGATGGTACAACACGGATCTTTCTTATACCCGTTCTTCCTATTATTCCATTGTGTTGGGATGGTGACCTGATAACCATGAAGTTCATTCATACGGAAGCGGAATGCTCTTCATCACCTGTCTTTACTAGTAGGGATATCTGGCCTAGCGGCCAAATAGTTTCTCCACTGAATCCTATGAGTGATGTGGTAGCTGGGATCATCTGGCTTCTTATTTATGGTCGGAGCCTGATGAAGCAATATTCGTATAGAACCTCTGAGGACGCTCCTCCGTCCATGTATATCCAATGTATGAAGTGCCCTCCTATTTCAGTTTTGATGATCATTGGTCCTTTCGTTTTGTCTTCCTCTCCTAAAGATGGCAAAGAGATTACTGTCTCCGGAGAGAAGCTCTGGGTGACCCTTTATTTGGCTACCCTTTCCCATGGTTGAATCATCAGGATGGCTAAGGGCTTGTCCTTTCCGGCCGTTTCCCCCTTTTTTGTGCCTTTGGCTTGTCGTTCTGTTTTAATTCTTTGATGAATTACGACAATTTACCTGACTTGATCATCTCCTCTATCTGTTTTCTCAGCTGCATACATTCGTTTGTGTTATGCCCTGTATCCGCGTGAAATTCACAATACTTGTTTGGATCCCTTTTTTTCGCAGGATTTACCATTGGCGGTGGAGCCTTGAATTTTCCTTTTTCTAAAACGAAATTTTCTTTCAGGGTTTTCGTAAGGAGTGAAAACCGATCTGGCTTCTCATCCGACCTTTGCTTGTTTTTAAAACCCTTTTTGAAGTTTGGCTTGTTTCCTCCTTCTGGTTGCCTCCACGGCGTGGGTGCTTTTTTCCGACTATGACTGAATGCGGCGACTTCCCCTTGCAGAAAAGACGTAGTCACCCTGTACATTTCGTCCATTGATCTCAGAATTTTCTCATATAAACGCTTTATCAACTCAGGGTGGGTTATCCCGTGCATGAATCCGGAGATCTTCATGCATTCCGGCGCTCCTTTCACGTCCAGGACTTTTGCTTTGTATCTTTCTATAAAGTCCTCCATGGATTCTCCATCTCTTTGCTTGATATGGTGTATTTTCACCGGATCCTTGATGTGTTTTGTTTGCTAGAGATAATTTTCCCTGAATGCTGCTCTTAGATCTTCATAGTTGTCAATGGATTTTTTTGGGAGTTTGTCAAACCAGACCCTGGCATTTCCAGTGAGCGTTGAGTTGAACATATGACACCACGTTGGCATTGCCCACCTCTCAGTTTTTGCAGCAGACTGGAATAGCTTTAAGTGGTCTTTCGGATCCCCGCTTCCGTCATATGTCTTGACATGGCTAAGCATCCTTGTCCTTGGGAAATCAAAATGTCGGATCCGAGGTGTGAAAGGGTTTCTTTCCTCATACGTCCAAGGCTGAGAGAGATTATCTTTGTAGGTGTTTGACCTGTGCCTCTTTGATTTGGATTTCCAGTGACCTCTCTCGCTGTCTTCGCTCTCCGAATATCTGTTGTTTCCTCGAGGCGATGTATCCCTGTGATGATGCTTCCTTGGTTGCACCTCGGTTCCCTTCGCTTGGGAACTCTGGTGGCGGCTGTCAGAACGTGCGGATTCGCTTTGTTCTTTTCCCCAACCTATTGAATACACCACCCTCCTTCTGCGGCCTGGGTTCGGGTGAAGGAGGTCTGTTTCGTCTAAGTCTTCTGAAGACACTGGCAATTGATGACGGGCTTCGGGAGTGGTTACTTCCATGCCTCCTTCTCGGCTCTGTCCGGGCGGGTGGCGTCTTGGATTCGGAGTAATGCGACTCTTCGTGATTTCTTGGATTTCTTCCGGATTCATCACCATAGAGTAGGCGTGCCTTTACCGCGTTAAGCTTATCTTGCTGCTTTTTTTCTTTTTGCATTTTTTCAGCGATGAGCGGCAATAGTTGGTGGTAGTTTTTGTCGCACAATTCTCTTAGGACCTCGTCAAACGTAGGCTCCTCGAGACCTTGTGGGCTACTTCTTCCCCTGGTGTTCCGCACGGCGGACGTGAGAATGGTTAGGGGGTGCTGTTCGCGAGTGCTCATGATGAGTATTTTAGAAAACGTGGTTGTGTTAGGCTCTCACGGATGGCGCCACTTGTTAGTACAAAATAAGTGTCGGGCTTAAAATAGGGCTCAACTCCTTCGTTGGGCCGGGCCTTCGAATGATTTGGGTATTAGATCTTATACTAGAGCAAGAGAGGTGAGATGATTTCCTGCACAATTAAATGAAAATCGTTAGCCTTACCGTGGGGACGGGACCCCACGATTAGACTCCGGTGTGAGAGTAAGTAAACATGTAGAGAGAGAAAGTGTGTATGTAGAGTAAGAAAATCATATTGTTCATTGTGTTAGAGGGTCCATTTTATAAGCGAGTGAAATATTAAGGTTTTCTAATATTTCGTTTGTTTCGTTAGTGGTCGGAGTGGGTCCTTTGTCGGGCAAGGTTCCATAGTAATCGTGTGTACGGATGCGTGTGTTTTCCGCGGACGAAAGTAGCCTATAGTTAGGTCCGCGTCCGTTTTGCTGTGTCCGGGCCGTTACCAATGCGGGATTGGGTTTAGTTTCGGCCCATGACTGCTAAGTTTGGCCTAGAAGCCCAAGTAGCAGTGTGACCCAAGCCCGGAGGCTTGGTATACCTACTATACGTCATCACGCCCAAAAAAATCACATGTGATTTGTTATTTTAAAAATCACAGACACCAAAAATCACATTTGAATTTTATAATAACAAATTGCATCTAATTTTTCATGACGAAAATTTCGGAAAAAAATATCGTCGAAAATATATAGAAGTGCCTTCTATAGAAAGATGATTAAATTATGATCGCGATGGTATGATTAGTTTCGCTTAACAATTGTCGGTTTATGAAATATTTAATGTTTAAAAAGAATGATGAAAGTGGGTTTTTTTAGTTTCATGAAATAAAGATTAGTTAGAATTTGTCCATTTGATCTTTAAGGCAAAAGTGTGTTTGTTTTTCTTACTTCAATTGGATGTTTGTGCCATTATTTGAATAAGAAAATTGGTTTTTGAAAATTAATCGAGATTTGAGAACCAAATTGAATTATTTAAACTTTGAACTTTAAGCATTACGGTTATGTTATATATATAGTTTCAAAAATTTATAATTTAATATATAAAAATTTCATTCTTATTAATCTCCACCTAACCGATTAATAGCTAGATGTTATTTAGGGGGTGTTTCTTTTCTTCTTAGTAGGGAAGATTTGTGAGCACAAACCTTTGTTGCATCTTAATTGGGGGAAGCTTTAAAGCTTCCCTCTCCACAATAAGTGGCTAATTAAGTGGTTCATATGGAACCACTTAATTTAGTAAACCCCCCTTCGCCGCTTGACTAGCGTTTTACAATATCCATAGATATTGATAATGGTAAAGACTAATATATATTCCATCTAACACCATTCGGAACAAACTAAAACGTTTAATAAACTTGTCAGCGTTATGGTTGAAATTTTCGATACGATTAACTACATACATCGATATGGGGTTGAGATATTTGTCAACCCGTTAACCAAACCATTAACCCCCGGATGCACACACAAACCCCTATTATTATAATTATTGGTGAAAACAGCTGATCCACGATTCCCAAAGCTCGAGGCATTGGTTGTCGTTTTCGAAGGCCTTAAAATTTGGAGCTCAGAGATCTCACGGATACGGGCAAGAATATACAAGTCTTGAGATCGCTCGGGATCGTGGCATGATATATAAAGCTTGAGTTCGGCTCGTTTTTTGACGTGCTTATCAAAAATAAAACTTGGTTTCTTGAGCTTACTTGTTCAAGCCCGTTTATTTGTTTTAAGCTCGTTTAGACTCGCGAGCCTAGTGAATTTTTGTATATAAATCTTGGGCTCGATTATTAAATGAGCTCCAATTTAGACTCGAGCTCGCTTAGGCTCGACTCGTTTGAACTTTTTACCGATCTAATTCTAAACTTTTCACGAACAACTCGACTCGTTTCAACCGTTAATTATAAGTTTATAACCATAGCTTTCAATATCCCATTTTATAATAAAATGGAGCTTCTTAAGTAAATGAATTTATAACATCTTAAACTAATTTGTTTCTCTGCTTATCTTTTTCTCAAATAAAATGTTGAATTCAAACTCCCTCTAAAAGTGAAACGTGTTTCAACCTCCCCTCCAAAACCGGAAATTTTAACCACCCTCCAAAATGAAAATGAAATTTTAAGATTTGTTTGTTTTTTCCAAATAATCTCTTCTAACATCTTTTCATCACTTATGTCTGCAGTCTCTCAGATGTTTTTTGTTTGTCTTTTTGCAAAGATAAGTGGTAAAAATCACTTCTAACCTCTTAAAAAATTCAGACAAAATATTTCACTTCTTACCTCTTCTTCCCACCTCGTTTTACAATAATTAAATAATTCATACTTTTTATGGGTTTATATGTTTTCAACCGTCTTTATTCATTTTTGTACGTTTTTTTACGTTTTCATCCATTTTAATCCGTTTCTACGATTTCTATGTTTTTCTTCGTTTTTCTACGATATATAATATTTTTTTTACGTTTTTGTCAGTTATTTTAAGTATTTTTTTTTCGGTTTTCGTCAGTTTTTTTAGTTTTCGTTGTTTTTTTTTTATGGTTTTCGTTAGGTTATTTAGTTTTCGTCAGTATTTTTTCGTTTTCGTCTTTTTTTTACGTTTTCATCATTTTTTACGTTTTCGTCAGCATTTTTAGGTTTTCGTCAGTTTTTTACGTTTTCGTCATTTTTTACGTTTTCGTCCGTTTTTTACGTTTTCGTCTGTTTTTTACGTTTTCGTCAGCTTTTTTACAATTTCATCCGTTTTTTATGTTTTCTTCTGTTTTTTTACGTTCCCGTCTGTTTTTTTACGTTTTCGTCTGTATTTTTACGTCTTTGTCAGTTATTTTACGTTTTCGTCTGGTTTTTTACGTTTTCGTCCGTTATTTTACTTTTTCATCTGTTTTTGCCTGTTTTTACGTCTTCGTTCGTTTTTTTATGTTTTCGTACATTTTTTTTACGTTTTCGCCCTTATTTTTACGTTTGCGTCTGTCCTTTTACGTTTTCCTCCATTTTTTACGTTTTCGCACGTTTTTTACGTTTTCCTCCATTTTTTCAAGTTTTCGTCCGTAAAAGTACGACAACGTAAAAAACAGACGAAAACGTAAAAAAATGATGAAAAATTAAAATAACTGACGAAAACGTAAAAAAAATGACGAAAACGTAAAAAACTGACAAAACGTATAAAAACTAACGAAAACGTAAAAAAACTGACGAAAACGTAAAAAAACTGACGAAAACGTAAAATAACTGACGAAAACGTAAAAAAACAGACGACGGCATAAAAAAACTGACCAAAACGTAAAAAACTGACGGAAACGTAAAAAAATGACGCAAACGTAAAAAAACTGACGCAAACGTAAAAAAACTGACGTAAACATAATAAAACTAAAAAAACGTAAAAAAACTGACAAAAACGTAAAATAACTGACGAAAACGCATAAAACTGACGAAAACGTAAAAATACTGACGAAAACGTAAAAAAAACTGACGAAAATGTAGAAAAATAACGAGAACGTAAAAAAATAGACGAAACGTAAAATAACTGACGAAAACGTAAAAAAAAACAAACGAAAACGTAAAAAAACTAACGCAATCGTAAAAAAACTGACTGTATAAACCGTAAAAAAAACCTAAGAAACGTTAACGAGAACGTAAAATAACTGACGAAAACGTAAAATAACTTACCAAAACGTAAAAAAAAGACGAAAATATAAAAAACACTAGTAAAAAGATAAAGAAACAAAAATGAAAGGAGTACTTAATTAGAACAAAAACAAACGGTCTTTTTCATGCAGATAAAGACTTTAGATGTACCTCTTCTTCTGCAGACATGGTTTATAGATGAAGAGGTAAAACCTCTAAAAAACAAACGAAACCTTAAACTACAACTCACGTCTGCCCATTTCTCAGGCACTCTCTCATCGTTTCTTAAGATCGGAACCGCATTGATGTTTATTTTGTGCTAGCATTGATTGGTTTCGAGATCTATACGTTTTCGATGGTCCTTGTTTGGAACTCGATATCACATTGATTCTCTACATGTTTTTTTCTTATTCGCACCATTCCGTCATGAAGATGTCTGGTTTGTATACACTGCTCTTCTAATTTGCTCGGTTATGTTATGGTGTTTAAGTTTTACATTTAACCTTAAAATAAAGATGATTCTTCTAATTTATATAAAAAGTACATGGATATATACAATTAAACCAATAATATGGTGTGGTATTATGTAAGTTAAAGTCAAGGTGAAAGGTAACAATTTTCGTAACAATTTGATCTTTTCAAGCACCCCTCCAAAGAAGTCGATGATTTGGGACTCCGTTGTTATTTTCTTTTCTATTGGTGTAGTTTAAAACTAAGCTAATACCTTTTCATAATAAGTTAGAAAGATATATTAATTTAAAGCCTTTAGGTTTTAGGACAACTGTTTTTGCAAAAATTTTCCAAAAAACCTTTTAGGTGCTATAATGTTGTTGGAGAGTTCTATATTTATCCCTCTTGAAATATAATATAAAACTACAAGCTAACGACGTATTTTTGAATTTATATAGGTCTTTTTTTTATTATGTTTTGGATATAGAATCAACTTGATACATATGTACTAATGACACATAGGTACTATCAACTACAACTGAAAAAAAAAAAATATTCCACTTTTTTTATGTTTTTTTTTTTACATTATATTATCGATTTTTTTTTTTTTTTTGAACTAGGATTAGAAAATTAACACAAAACCCATTAAATAATTGGTTTATTGTTTGGTGGGTAAATCATGGGACTAAATTAAAATTAAACATATGAAGTAACTTTCACTCAACCAGACTCAAACAACTTCAACAATCACCGAAAATTAAACAAGAGGACTATTGTGGGAGCAACAAACAAACACAAACAAAAACCCTACAAAAATACTAATAACCCACAACAACAAGTATCATTGGGTTGTTTTTATGGTAATTAAAGGGATCCAATGAAAAAAAAATTACCCACGGCGTTTAAATAACTACAACTTCCCACGAAACATGGTGATGGCTAAAAACTTAGCCAAGGACTGAAAAATCATGGGTAAACATTTAGCCTTGGAGGATATACTCATTTACTCTCATATGTGGGTAATTCGTGGGAATTCATCAATTACCCATGCATTTTGCCCTTTTACCCATGATTTGGGTCCGTGGGTATTCGACTGAATTCTTGTAGTGTCAGTGGCTGCTAACATAACTCAGGTCATGTTAAATTTGTATGTTGAGTTTTCTGTAAGATAACAAAAAAAAAGGGAGGGCAAACAGAAAACGGAAGAAAAGCGTAGGAAAGCAATAGTAAGAAGTTGAGTTTAGTTGTGTACAATACTTGCATTTCCACTTAAGAGTGCATCAATAACCATTGGTTGACGAGGTGAATGTGTTTAGACCTTCCACTTACGGTACAAAAAATACCACTTGCTTCAATTGTCTTGTTACAGTGTATTGGCCTCAGGTCTGATATAGCTGTGATTTCAGGCTTTGTAATAATCATCTTGCCCTTATCTTCACGTGTGATGTAAGGATTGTTGGTTGTCGCCATCGTTCTGCGAAAAAGTTAGCGATTTGTGATATTGGGTAGAAATTTAGAAGTGCTACAGAAAATGAGACTGCATAAACAATGTAAAAAACATACAGGTATGGGGCAGGTATCGAAACTTCAAGTACACAAACATAGCAAATTGTAGGACTAGGGACGTAAGCACTGAACAGAATGTAACTTCATCATTGAGGGCACGTGACTGTCCACTGAAAACTATCCCCGCCATAGTAGATCCCCTCTATTTGTGCGACCAACAGTATTTTCGTTTTGAGTTCCTAAAGCAAATTATAGATGTGTAAGAATACAAATATACTACACAACAAGTATCATAAAGTAAATGATGAACATCATAAACTAAGCCATCAAACATTTGTAAGTAATCAAATAGTCAGTCGACTCAAAGATAACTGTACCTGATGACCGTTAGAGAAGAGCATCAGTACCAATATCGTAATCGGGCCCAGTCGAGCGGTCACAGTGTCAACCGCTCAAGCATCCGAGTGAATATTTTACATTGTCGTCATGTCGATTGCGACAGAGCAAGAACATTAACTGATATGTTTAAAAACACATGCACACAATCAATCACGAACAAAAAAACAACATATGAAAAGTGATTACAACGAAGAGTGAAAGGAACTTACTAACAGTAGCTAGTATTCTAGATGTCGGCCACCCCTGTTCAGGGCATGAGGATGACTTCAACTGAATACAACGTATTTTCGGAGAAACACTCAAACCAACATCTGGTAACCTAGACACTTCCAACCCTTGACTGTGATATGGTAAAGAATTCAACTGACCCGCATCTTGTATGTTCTGACAAACACTCAGACCTACATGTGACCTGCCACGACAATGCTAACCGATACAAAATCGAAACCGACGTACAGAACATTGTAAACTTCGGAAGAACACTGGATCGACCAACATTACAAATGTTCGCGTAGTCGCTAAAGCAGATATTTTATAAAACTTAACTGAGGGGGAGGGTTGTGGGGAGGAGGGCTATAAAACAAAACCAACAAACAAAAACATTAAAAACTACTATAAACAAAACCAACGAACAAAAACATTTAAGCAACTGATATAAAAAAGCAAAAACCGTACCGTCCATTTATGTGCGTTCGCCAACCTCCTAGCCAAAACATGTAAACAATACCCCATATACGCATGTGGCCTCACTGCAGACATATACCCAATATCTTCTAGAAAATCCATATATAAAATTATATAGAAATCAACACAAATAGCCAATAAAAAGGGGTATGGGGTGTGGGGTGCGTAGGGTGTGGGTTATGTGTGTTGGGTGTTCTTACTTGATATTTCGTTCTTTAAGAGTACACTCAGCATGATTCGTAGGTTTAACAATAACATCAACATCCTAAAGATATGTATAAAAATAAAAACCCCAATTAATAAATTAGGGATTTAAACAAAAATAAAATTATAAAAGGGTAATGAAATTAAGACCTTGAAATCAGTATCGACCTAATCCGACAAATGGTGTACCCAAAGCTGTTTAACTTGATACTCGGATTTGTAAAATATATTTGGATCATTCTTCCTCATCTTCTTCCTCATACCGTTGATTTTTGGTAATTATCTTGACAATTATAGGGCATGTGATTGACCTTTTTTATGATGAAAAGAATTGATACAGTGATGGTTTTTAAATTTTTTAATGAATAAATAGTAGATGAAGGCCGCTGCAAACAACTTCTAGTCGAAGAAGATGATAGTGCCACAACACGAACAGGCTGTATGAAACAGTAGTTAGTTTGTCGCTATTTTCTCATGCTTCTTTTCTTTTGGACGGGCCGATGAACAGTAAAACACTTACGGATACGACGTCGTTTTAAACCTTTATTGAGTATATATATAATATTTTTTGAATAAAAAATTAGGGTCATTATTTAGTTATCTTTAGTATAATTATATAAATAAAGAAAACAAAATTTTATTGTCAAAATTGCACTATTAGCCCGTCACTTTTTTTTCAAATATTGTCAACCCTGTTCATTGGAAGTTGCAATCACTACAGGCAATACAAAACATTTCACTAACACTACACGTCAGATTATATTTTTTTCATTAGTCAAAGTCAAAGGTATGCGAAATGACAAATATACCTTATCTTTTTTTCCAATTTACTTTTCTTTTTAGTTTCTAAGAACACCAAAAAATGAGGGTAAGGCTTCTAATTATATGCAAAGTTAGGTTATTCGATTGTATAGTTAGGTTAATCGTTAAGTATCATGCACCCAAAGTAATTCTAGTCACTAGAAATTAACTAATTTTTTCACTACTTTGTTAGAGGTATTTGGTTTGAGAATATTGTTTATAAACAAGAATGGGTTACATTTCCCAATTTTAAGTTGTTTGGGATGGGGCTTGTGGCCTATATATATATTCTAGAATCCACTTTGTACAGTGACCTAAAATGCAACTGAAAGACTCATATTTGAATTGGTGCTACAAGAGCTTCCTACCAACAGAAAGAAAGAGAAACTTGAAACAAAATTGAACATATTATTAGTTTAACTATTGATATCATTATCAAAACTAACATATGTTATAGTGTTTCCCCTCACAACTTCAACAGTAACTTTTTTATTATAAAAAAAATTAGTTTTTAAATCTAATGAACAGTAACAATATTAATAAATAGTAATTTTTATCACACACTGTGTTAACTATTGTTTAATCAAGAAAAGAATTATTTAATCCAATGAACAATATATTTGATCACTTCAGAACAAAACACATATGTATATACGTGTTCTTCTCCAAAAACACATACAAAACACCAATAACACACAACGCATCCCACCCTCATTTTTCTTATCCAGCTTTTGCCCGGTGCTTTCCCCACCAAACCTAATATCTCACATCATCAAAATCAATAACCCTAAATCTCCAAACCCGGTGAGAAAATCACGGTCCGATGCTAGAAGAGGCGTTAGAGGTATAAGACCACCCACAACGTTAAGTTTGAAGAATCCAAAAAGTAAGGTGTTTTTCTTTCTTTTATTAAATTTTAATTTTTTATAAAAAGTTTTGGTTTGTTAGGTATGTATTGGTTTTTAGATATATTGTTTTATTGAAAGAAATTTGTTAATTTGTTCATGTTGCATATCATGTATATATGTGTTTGATAAAATGTTTTAGTGACAGATTGGTAACGTGGCTTTGTTACTTTTGATTGTTTTATGTGTTTGGTTATAGGTTTATTGTTCAAAATGAGCCAAAAAAAAGTTTTCCAAACGACAAGCAAATAAAATGAAACTGACTGATAGATGTGAGACAAATGATAGGGATGGGGAAGTAGACATTGTGTGAAATTACGTAGTACATCTATTTTTTCTTAAATGTAGGATGATGCTTTTTGGTTGATGTGTTTTTATTGTTTGAAATAGGATATTTCACAAGACGTTGTAAAGAAAGGGAGGCTGCTTAACGGTATGATTGTTTTACACTTTTTTTGGTTTGTTTTGGTTAGGAAGTGAAATTTATATATTTGTTGGTTGTGTGGGTGCCGTAACTAAGAATAGACGGGAAACAAGATGAAATATTTGATCCGGTTGACGATTGCAGAAAGAGTTTGAATCCTGTTGCGGTATTACGACAGGTTTGTAACAGTCAAACATTTGTACCAGCTATGTGCATACTTAAAGTGTATGTACCTTTGAAGATGTGAATTTATATACTGTAATTTCATATTTTTATAGATCCAAGGCGCGATTGTGCAAGGAATCAAGTATAATATATAGATTGAGGTCAACTGACTGAGATCAGCGGGAATGGAAATTTTTGAAAAAAAAGGACATTTGAGGTTGTGACGCTTCTAGGAGATGACAATATCAAGGTACTAAAGTTTTCTTCTGATTTCTTATGCGTGTAGTGAAGCTGCGTAAATAACTTTGAAGGTTGGTGTTGCAACGTTATGTCTATAGTTTCTTTATAAAAAGAAGTATTCTGGTCCACGAGTCAATCTATATGGTGACGGAGACAGTTCTTAAATTCAAAAAAATTTCATACTTTTCTGATTAGAGCTACAAAAGTCTACCACAAAATTTCCAAACAATCACTCCTAAATTTTTTTTGTTAAACTACAATAAACAAGAAAAATAAACATTTTGAACCCGACGTGAATCAAACACAGAACCTTCTGATTCCAAGTCAGGC
>BQNB010092688.1:13814-24112 GCA_026074375.1 Tanacetum coccineum
GTTGAGAGTACTGATATGTTAGCACCCACACCCCTACGCAGTGTGCCAAGTGTAACTGTGGAGCCCCCCAGGCCAGACGCAACAAGCATTGGCTCTTCAGAAGATGCTGATGTAGCAGAAGCGGATTCTGGGTTAAAATGCAAGAGGGCTACCGGTGATGATGGTGCGGGCCCGTCAAAGAGGGTGCGTCATCTCAGTCTAGGTTTGAGTACATCGACTGAGGAGGAAACCCCGGATGCGTCACCCACGCTTGCTGCCAAAGAGGTGACCGAGACTCCTCCCCCCAAGTAAGTAATTTTGAGCTTCCATTTCCGTCCAATAATAGTGTTGATGATACGCAATCACGATAACGTAATGTGTAATCCTCGTTGTCGATTGGTTGTTTGCAGTGTCGAGGCTACTAGTGATTCCTCTGCGCCGGTGACGCATGCTGCACAGTCCCCACCCCAGACTGGTCCCAAGGCCTTCGAGGGTATGCCAGTGGATCAGCTTATGGAGGAGTTTGATATGGTCACTGCGCAGCAAGCCGCGCTCGTGGCGCAGCTGAGAGCAAGGTTTTCGAATGAACGCAGCCAGATTATACAGAAGGATGAGGAGATCCTGCTGCTAAAGACACAGTTGGCAGATGCGCAGGCTGAGGCAGAGTCTTCGAGGTCTTATGCACAGAACCTTGCCGAGGAAAAAATGGCACTGCTTGTCAAGGTAGAGCAAGAGCGCGCGGATGCTGCGGAGTACAAGGCAAGTTGTCACTGGGCTGTGAAGTACTTGGAGGGGGGTAAGAACAATCATTTTGCTGGGCTGGATGATTTTCGCCAGAAAGTGGAGGGGCTGTTGGAGAAGCAGGAGGAGAAGTTACGCAAACTCAGTATCGAGTACGACGAGGAGCTGTACCCTCACATGTTGTCAACGATTGCTGAGCGCAGGTGGCTCATAAGCCATGGTTTGCGCCTTGCTGCCATGAGCACTTTGGAATCGCAGGAGGTCAGGCAGTCCTTTGGGGATGTTGTGAAGTGTGCCTTGGCTCGTGGTAAGGCGGAAGCGGTGGAGGAACTGCATGAAAAAAAGCTGCTGACAGTGCCTGCCGCACAGGTACCTGGGTATAATCAAAAGGCATATGAGGAGCTTGTTGCCGCTATGGAGGCGATGAAATTGTTAGAGCTGCCTCATATCGCACAGCTGGAGCGTGACCAGGATTACCCCATAGATGTGATAATGGCGGGGTTAACCTTGGCTAGGCATGCCACCGAGGGCGCTGAGGCCCAGCCTGATTACTTTCTGAAGCCGGACGTGGCGCAACTGCAGGTACCTATCTTTGCCAGTCCTCGTGACATCCTGAATCCTTTTGCACTTGAGAAGGAGATCCCGTTGAAGGAGTCTTTGGAGGCCCACGCCATAAGGCTTGCTAAGAAGAAGGGGGTGAAGGGTAAGGCAATCTTATGTGGTGTTGGTGCTGCGCACCTCCCCCGTTCTGATGGAGTACCAGTTAGCGTGGCGACTGTGTCACCGAAAGATAGTGAACTTCTGGGGAAGCTTGAGGAGGCTGGAAATGCTGCGTACCAAGTTGGCAGTTCAGAGCGAAGTCGTTGTCACAGTATCTAGTCTTTCTTCCTTGTGCAAACTTATCGTATTTGTGTATATTGGCAAATGTTGTTCAATCAAACTCATGGTTCTTCTTGTGTAAAATCATCCAATATTTGGGCCCCCTAGTATGGGTCGTTTTGTTATTGTTATCTTGTTGTTCGATTGTTACGCACAACAATATTTATTATACAAAGTTTGACAAAATGTTTGTGCACAATTATTGCCTTTGCATGAAAGACTGTTTATGATGTGCCATTGTGTCAAATTGTTGTGAACAAGAAGTCTCAATACAAATTTCATGACTGCAAAATTTCAAAGTTTAAATGTATGGGTGTGACATTACCAATACAAGCGGCGAACCGCTAATTTAAATAATTTAAATATAATATTATAAAAATAATAATCATTATTAGCATAAAAATAATAACTCACAAAAACATACAAAGCCAATACCACCCACCAAAAAAAAGAACCCCCACCCAACCCCCCCCCCACACACCCCCCGACCAACCCCCCCCCAACCACCACCACCCCCAAAACCCATCAACCAACCTCAAACTCCCACCAACTTACCCACGCACCATAAACAAAAAGACAAAAAATTTATTGACGTCCTGAACAAATTTCACTGAGCAACCGAGGAGCGCAGCAGCTCAAACCATCATGGAATGCGCGCATAAACTGACTCCAACGTCGTTAGATAGAAAGGTGTTATAACAAGGACTCATTAACCGATGTTGAATGGGTTAGCAACCCTCTACTCAACGAGTCATTTAGTATGTTACTCATATCCAGTATTCCCATCGCGGTGTAATTAGGAGCATGCACTCAGATGTAGGCACAGAATAAATGTAACAACATAGTTGATAACATAAAGATACTCACAATAAGCCTTTCAAGTGAATTGTGTCCGCGGAGTTAGCAAAAACCTCGTACATTTAATTAATACTATGCAACAAACATTTGTCTAAAAAAAAAAGAAAAAGTACCCGGTATACCCAGTGAGTACTATTACTAAATATAGCATTTACTTGAGATTGCAGAATATCCCATGTGCGGGGCAACTCAACGCCCATCCATGTCACGCAGCTGTATCTCCTTTCCCAAGTAGCATCCGTTAACCTTCCTAGGTTCCTTCCCACAATTGGTCCTAAGCCTTACCTGTTCTCCCCGTGGCTTGCTCGTTAGCACGATACACGAAGTCCCCTGGTCTAAATGAGACTCCTCGAATCTTTAGCGTCGAATTATCCCTTCATTTTAACATTTTGTCTTTTCTCACGTATGGCTGCATTGTCGCTGGCCTTTCCACCAATATTGTCCAAATCTATACGACCTCGTCGTCATGGTTTTAAAAAGACCTCCACAGCTTTAATGTCTCATTTTTAAAGCAGGGGCGTAGTCCCTAATATCTATAGAAATGCCTAATGGCATTTGTGCTGTAAATGGGTAGAAACCATATTGCAAGCGCCTTGTGCTGCACTAATTAACAAGCAATACGAGGGGATGCCGACCCATGTATCCTTGCAGCAAAGGCGGCAATAGGGTACTAAAGAGCGAACACACGAGCTTACTGTTTCATGGAGCATTCATCGAATGTTCGTTTGGACCCCACTCACCTTGATGTTGATCTAAAGAAACATTTTGTTATAATTAAATACACTAGGAAAGTAATCAACATGTAAATGATGTATTATATTTGTTTTCTTTACACAAAATAGTTTCAGAGTACAAATCACAAACACACTTTTTTGTTTTTAGCTCTCCCCAAAAGAAACTATCCTTGCCAATCTAAAAACAACAATATTTGACAGTGAACGTGATTTAAGTATTTGCCACATGTTAAGAACTTAAAAAAATGCATCAGCTGTTAACATAGTTTTCTTAAGGTGAGTAAATGCGGTTTCACGAGTCTTTTAGACCGAACACACAATGTATTTGTAACGAGTAGTCTTTCAAAGCTGCTCGATAAAGGAAATTGTCACCCTTAACGAACACTCGCGCTCCGCAGCGGAGCACGGGTTACATTACTCGTTTTAGATTGAAGATGAAGATAAAGATACATTTTTTATATATTTTTTATATTTAATAGGGAGATTTACATTTACATCCTTGCAAAATTCATAAATTACATCAATATCTTTGCAAAAATTGTAATTACTTCTATATCCTTAAAAAACTTTATACTTCGTAATACACATTATCATACTCCTAATCCCCATTACGCTAGAGGACAAATTAAGGAAAGCCTTTGAGTAGGCTTATTTTGGCCAAAGATTCCAGTTCATAGCATGTCATATGCGGTCTTTTTTTCCCCCATTTCTTGGCATGCACCATCCAATCCAATGTATCGTATGCACCATTTATATATATACAAAAAAATCCAACCATATCATCATTAGAATCCTAAACCTTTCAAAAAAAAAGTAACACTAAAAAAATAGGTACAAATAACAAATATCACCCCCCAGATGTATTTTTTTTAATAAAATGGTACAAAAAAATTTGCTTAACCCACACGTGACGATAACAAATTAGCTCCCATCGCAACGCGCGAGTTAAATTCTAACTCGTTTATATCCAAAAGTGCATTTTCATTATATTTAAATGAACTTAATATTAAAAAAATGTTATATAACTATTATTTCAATTGTTATATTATCTTTTTCCCACTTGTAACAAGTGGTAAAAGAATAATTATAGTAAAAAAGTAAATTACGTTAGTCATGCGTTTGGTTTTGAAACTTTTATATATTGTCCAAAAACACCATTATTTTCTTCATCAGATTTAAAGGTAAATTACGTTAGTCATGCGTTTGGTTTTGAAACTTTTATATATTGTCCAAAAACACCATTATTTTCTTCATCAGATTTTAGTATTGTTCTTTCATATTCTGTTACGCACTTACTACCAATTTTCTTTAATCATCTAAGGGTCAAATACAAAGACGTCAGGTGGGTTTTACTTTTTTCTTCAATGAGCTTATACATTGCCTAATTAAATGAATCATTTGGCTTCCGTCATAATACATGACTGTTAACATCTACGAAGAATGGTTATTTTTAATGGCAATATCAATTGCAGGCAAAACTCTTTCGGATCTTGATTTTGTTTAATGAGGGAGGGGTATAAAAGTAATAAGACATGTTAATTTTTTTTTAAACTATTATGTTTATTCTATTTAAATATGTTTTTGGATATATATGTGTATTATTAAATTTTAAAAGGATATTCAAGTAATTATCAAATTTGAAAGGATATTCGTGTAATTGTTAAGTTTTGCAAGGATACATAAGTAAATGCCACTATTTAATATGAAATGCAATGATAAAATAGATAAATTGAAATGAATTTATGTTTATGAGTTGAAACTGTTAGATGAATATCCGTGAAAAACGACAGTGTATAGCGACAAATAATTATATGTGATTCTTGTTCGACCTTTGATGCAAAGCGTATGTTTTTTGAAGTTAATATAGTGTGTGTTTTTTAAAAGATGACGAGTTTAAAATGATAAAGCATGAAAGTGTATAAGAGTACTTAGAGTAATTTAGGCAACTATATTTATTTTATGTTTCAAGATTTAAAATTAAAGATTTCAAAAAAGCACACACTTTTCATAAGTAATAGAGATATAGGAATAACTAATGTAACAAAAGAAAAAAAGGAGAAAAGTTCAAAGAAAAAAAGTAGAAGACTATTGTGGGCGAGAAAATGTATTTGTTTATTTCTTTTCATTTATTACTTCTTTTAAATTTCAGATATAACTAAAGTTATAAATTGCGTGAGGCATGATGTGGTGGCATGATCAAGCCTTAAGTTTTAGGGCTAACGCGAAGCTTTTGCGTTTTTAAGACCTGGATTAAGGCGACACAAAATATGAAGATATTTATATATTTATATCATATTATATATATATCACGTTTACAAAAAGCGTTGTACATAATGAATAAAGTTATCAAACTATCCTTACATGTAATCTTATTCATTTAGAGAAAATAAAAATTATCGGAGTTGAAACCAAAAAACCCACCACGCCTCAAGCCTTACCGCGCCTTTTCACGCATCATCTCACACCACGCCTAGAGCCGACGCCTTAGTCTATTTCATAACGTGAAGATCACGCCTCGCGCCTTGACCCACCTTTTAGAACCCTGGATATAACCTTCATTTTTCTCCACTTCACACAAATCCTCCATCTCTTTCTATTATTTTTCTCACTTCTATAAAGAATGAAAAAAAAATACTTCAAGAGTACATAAAAACAAATGGTATTTTTCTTTGAAGATGAAGACTTTAGATGTCTTTTTTCTTTCGCATACATGGTTTACAGATGAAGAAAAAAAAACTTATGAGAAAACAAACGAAACATATGAAATCCTCACCTCCTCGATGTATGGGGCGGTTGCAGGTTAATCAAGAAGGTTTGTTCACCACTCATCTCTATAGAAAAGCAAACTTGGCAATTCAGACCCTAACGGGTCTAGATAGGTTTATATGAAAACGTAATAACTTGTATGTTGATACTAGTCTAAACAAAACTCCTAATAGATCGTGGGTCTGCTTTGGTCACTTTCAAAATTGTTGGGTCCAACGAGTTCGTTATATTGCTAATATACGCACAAGTTATTATTATTACATACAAACCCATTTAGACCCGTTTGAGCAACGAACTTAAATTGCCATGTCTAATAAAAAAGGTGGGCAGTGAGGAATAACTTTTACCTTATTTTCTTACTCACATTTAACTAATGTGGATGTGCAAAATATCTAGTGTGTCTGTGTTAGTACTTTATCGATTATTAAAGGATCATAATCCTTTGCTGGTTTTCTCTTTGTGGTTGTGTTTTTCATATGAGGGCTTTAAGCTAAGCAGATAAAACTAAACGATTTAATCTATTTGGCCTTTAACTCTTCAAACAAAATTTCAAAATTTTGTTTTTTAAAGAACGGGTTTAGGTCCCGGTTCTCGTTTTTAAGTTTAAATCGCTTTTAGCTCTCGTTTTTAGGTTTTCTTTACTCGTTTTTAAATTTTAATTGTAGAATTAGTTTCCAAAACCAAAAATCTTCTTAATCCCATTCAAACGCGCGATCACAAACGTCTTCGATTTTTAATTTGCACCTCGACGGGATTACGACTTCGGGTAGGTTTTGAGGGATTGTGCATTGGATAAAAGCGAATCTTTTAAAAGCCTCTTGGAATACTTACTATTGATTTTTATCCTTACATATTTACGTTAATATATTTATTTATATTTATATTTATACGAAAAGGAATCCGAATCAATGTGCAATCGATTAGAAATACATAGGTGGTACGACGACTGTAATAAGAATCACATAGATGGTGCAGCGCCTGCAATTGCTTCCATATCATGACCAACTTAAATTTGGAAAACCAACCACATTTAGTGAATATCATATACAACGAAGCCAAGAGTGTCAATAGACGAAGAGATCACCTTGTGATGAATAAGGCGCAAGCAAGATTTCGAGTCCGCAAACGTTCATTGGCCTACAAAATAGTGTTAGGTTTGTGAAATATATAAGAAACATGAAGCAGATTATCTAAGGCATGTGTCTTATTGAATATATTGTTGACCATCAGAGGGAATAATTTAGACCACATTATAAGTATCAAAATTGATAGAGGCGAGAATTTTGTACCTTTTAAAGATCAAAAACCTTTTCAGTTATGTACTTTTGCTGAATGCTTGCACCCATATTTGTTGGGAGTCTCTCAGGAGTCAGGAAGTCAGGATGTACGCCAAGAGTCGCACTTTTTTTACTTTTTTAACTGCGGTGGCACCAAGGAACTATAAGAATGAAACAAAAGATCTTTCGTAGTCGCTCTTTCTGTAAGCTATAAAGAAGTTGTATACATAGAATACAATCTATGAAAACATTGTACCTAGCTTGTAGGTGCATCACCAAATTACATCTTGTTAAACCCAAATAGCATGTGTGTCATTAGTTAAATAGTTCACACATTATTTAACCCACATTCCATGTATAGAACAAATATAACCTGCTCCACGCCAAGCATATATCATCCCTGTATAAAAGGGAAGACCTGGAAGAATGCTGTTAGAAAACGTCATCTTGAAAAAGACCTATGACCAAGCTGTCATACATCGTTAACACCCTATGAATACAATTTGCTTTTCGCAAACCTGTTGTTGGTGTTTAGCTTTAGAGAGTGCCTGCATTCGGTTGCTTTCTTAATCAAATCATACAGTTTTTTTGGAATTTCACAGTATTTGTTTAAAACATAAAACTTTGTAACGCGAAGAAACCGTTGAAGTAGAAGATTACCCATCGTGAATCCTTCAAGTGGATTTTTTTAAAACTTAAAACTTTGTAATGCGAAGAAAATTTCTAAAAACTCTACTTTAAAGCTATGACATATTATCTAAATTTGTACGCTCCTACATACAGTTAACCTAAGCTGGATAATCTGGATACAGGAGTGCTTAATATTAATGTAACCATCAATCATACTTTGTGTACAACAACTACGCAAGGCAAAAGTTGGTTGGTATATTTACCTCGGGGACGTAAACGATTGCTTTTGTTATTCACACGTTGGGAGGACGTTACCTTTCCTGACATGTTAATACCTGCAATAACATGTTGGAAACAATTAGAATAACCATACATTTTGTATACCTCATGCGAAGCAGACTTTTCAATACAATAGTTGTACGCATATTTATACACAAATTAAATTGGTAATCTTAATTTAACATATGTGAATGATAGATATTACCAAAGCCACAAATCAACAACACACCGTCAGGATCAAGAGTCTGTTAAAAATCATAGTACGTAGTGAGTTTGGTGACGTAGAATACACCTGTAAGCTTTCATCGACAATCGCAAAAAATATGTGATTGGAATAAAATGCATACCTGAGACATTTTTTTGGTACAGTCGGTATGAAACAGTCACAAATTGGGCCATGGAAATGAGGAAACGGGCCATAGTCAAAACGGCAATGTTTTTAGCACAAATGAGTATATTTATAATTAGATTATTTACTTACGTTGATGAAGAACGTGATATATATCTGATGGCATATGTCTAAACCCTTTAGATTTACAACATCCCTGCTTATGAGCAGTCTTGGCAACCGCTGCAGCATTATCATAGGCCTATAAATTTTGTAATTACAAAAAAAAAAATTGTCATCGCTGAAAATAGTTTTTTTTTCTTCATATAAAATCCTTAAACTCATAAATTAGAAGAAAAATGTATAAAGCTGATCATTATGCCACCTTCATGCACTATCTAGCTTTACCATAATGTATAATAATCATGAGAAGAGTTGATTACTCGTATGCGAAGCAGATACATTACATTTTCTTAACATCACATTACCTTTTCTTAACATTAGGGAAAAGATGATCAACATGAAGAAGATAGTATGATCGTTGGTAAGACCTGAATGACTGACACCAATGAGTACCCGTGCATAAGCCGATGGCTGCAGCAAAAATGATACGTCAATGATGAATAATATAAGTGGGTTGAGATCAATAGTAAGTACACAAATGATATGTCAACGATGAATAATAAAAGTGGGTTGAGATTAATATTAAGTTATAACTCCTGAAGGGACTATCTATATACCATAACTGATACATGTCACAATGTCAAATTTCATCACATATCACAAATCGTGAACCAACCTAAACAGCCTCTAAAGCTGCTTGCACATTTTTTTAATTTCTTGGACATCTTGCATCTGTCGAACGTGACACTTAGGTAAGATATTATGAAAGCAATTGCACTGCTTAACCATGATTGGTATGCGTTCATGTGATACCACTAATTTCACCAGTATCTAACATTTACCCAAACTCATAACTGACTTTGACTTTTGAAGTATCAGAAAAATAGAAATTGAAAACTTAGCACACACCGAGTCCTCTCTAGACTTTCGTCAAACACATTGTAAGCATCAACACTTTTTATGTAATCCAGCAATACGAACATGAAAAGAGCATGAACTTCTATGATCTTCAGACAAAAACAATAATTAAAAACCAAACCCGGAAAAAAACCCTGGATATATAAGGACACTCAAAATAAATAATTTAATTAAGATTGATAACTTACATAAGTGATTTGATTTAGGTAGAATTCCAACATATGCAACTACGAATCGTATACTCTAAAAACCAAAAAATAATAATTAAAACCTTATACAATTAACGAATGACATTTTAAACATTATACAAATTGATAACACCCAAAATCAATAACGGAAACATACCTTTAATTCTCCTTTTAGTGGAAAACACATTACTATTGCTAAATCTCATTTCAGAATAATGAAACCCAAGGCCGATGGTAAACCCTTTCTTGAATCTTGTTGAGGAAGCTGTGGTTGATGGTTTATCTATCACCTGTAAAAGCTCTAGAATTTGACTGCGTGTGGGAGTCGGGAAGGTTCTGGTATGATCATCCTATGATCATTCAAAAGAAGGGTGGATCAGAAATAAAAAAACAGACCAAAAAAAAAAGCGATACTACCGGGCCTGAGTGAGCCCAGCTGGATTTTGGTAACCCAACACTATAGTTACTGTAGTAGTTACTGTTACTCCATCTTTAGAATATAGGTTAATATAAAGGTTAAATAGGCATTTATAGTAAATAAGAGAAAATGACATAATTACTCATTTTACTATTTAGAGTTGAAGACCAAATTTCTTAA